>JAEVFF010001090.1:0-96616 GCA_018901945.1 Pugionium dolabratum | reverse complement strand
ACATGCATTCAAAATACTACAAATCAAACAGATAACAAAATCTAACAGAAAACAATCGAAAAAAATACCTTCTTATTCCATTCTCAGCACAAAAGGCATCAAACTCTTTGAATTCTAAACCGTTATCGGTTCTGAGAGTTTTAACCTTCTTGTTTGATTGATTTTCGACCAGCATCTTCCAGTCCTTGAATTTACTTAAATTCTGATCCTTTGTCTTCAAGAAAAATACCCAGACTTTCCGAGAATAATCATCAATTAAATTCGAGAAAATAATGACAATTACCTAACGACAAAGGCACTGTTGGTGATCTCCAAAGATCAGCATGAACATATTCCAAGTTATGCTTGCTGGTATGTTTTCTTGAAGTAAACATGACCTTGTGTGCTTTCCCATACGCACAACTCTCACAGAACTCGTAGTTGGATATCTTTTAACCGTCAATGTATCCTTTCTTAGCTAAACTCATCAAAATTTTCTGTCCAACGTGACCAAGTATAGTATGTCATAGCTTGGTCTCGTCTTTGCTGGTAGCTACATTCACTTCACCATTATAATTGTTTCCGTGAATTAAGTACATATTTCCATGTCTTTTTGCTTTGAGAATAGTTCTGCATCCCTTTCTCACTCTGAGGTTTCCTTCCTCATACGATAAACTACATCCTTGACTTTCAAAAGTCTCTAAAGATAGCAGATTCCTTGTAAATTGAGGAACATACCTCACATTTGAAATTTGAACATAAGCCCCTTTTGAAGTTTTAACTCTAACAGTTTCTATTCCTTTTACTTCAAATTGACTCTCATTTGCCATTCTTACAAATCCAACATCAAACTCACGAAGTTCCACAAACCAGTCCTTCCTAGGAGTCATATGGAAAGTACATCCCGTATCAAGAATCCATAGTTCATCGAAATCCAATGATTCAGCTATGCTAGTTTTTGACGCGGTCAGGGATTCGATGTATTCCACCCCTGCTACAACTGCTGATTCAACTGTTTTCCCCGAATTTTATTTTGACTTTTTAGCCTTTTTAGGATAATTTCTTTTGAAATGTCCTTCGAGTCCACATATCCAACATGTCCACTTCCTCTCTCTTTATTTTTACCTGGATTTTCTCATGAACTTGTTGGATTTTGATTCTTTCCATGTGCTCCTTCCTCGAGAATTCGCACCAGTGAATAACACATCTTATTGTGTTCTATTTTGTTTCTCATTTACTCCAAACTCTAACTTTTTGGAATGTATAGCACTAATTACCTCTTCAAGAGTTGGAGTAAATTTACCGTACCTCAATGTATCTCGCAGTTAATCAAACTACTTCGGAAAAGAGATTAAGAGGAGGATGGCATGGTCCTCATCTGAAATATTTACTCTAACATTCCCTAAATATGTAATTATTCTTAAGAACTCATCTATATTATTCTCTACAAATATAGATTCATTCATTTTGAAACCATATAACCGTTGTTTCAAATATATCATATTCGGGAGAGATTTTGACATGTATCAAGAATCAAGGACTTTGAACATACCTGCAGGAGTGTCCTCCTTGATAATTTTCCTGAGCACTTGATCACTTACACTTAGAATGATTGTGCTCCTTACTTTTCTTTGTTTCTCAGCTAGTTCTGGGTCTTTCTTGATGATGATTCAACACCCTCTTTTGAATCACCCCACATGTTGTTGTTTCACCTTTTACGTCACTTTATTTTTCCATGAGTTCATGTTCTTGGACTTTCAACGCTTCCATTAATCCAAGAATCTCCCAGATGATCAAGAATCTTCTCTTTCCATAGATTGTAATGAATTAATCCATTAAATTTTTCCATTTCTATTCTTGCCAAAGAAATCGTTCGATGAATCTGTTCCTTACCAAAAACCGGAAGAACACCAAAACGGAAAAACAAGAAAGATTAAAAAAAATAGAATTTCATGAGCTAGATATTACCGATCTCGACTATGATACCAATTTTTGTGAAAAAAAAACATTATTAATTTCACCCGAAATTCACACTTGAATCACATGCATTCAAAATACTACAAATCAAACAGATAACAAAATCTAACAGAAAACAATCGAAAAAAATACCTTCTTATTCCATTCTCAGCACAAAAGGCATCAAACTCTTTGAATTCTAAACCGTTATCGGTTCTGAGAGTTTTAACCTTCTTGTTTGATTGATTTTCGACCAGCATCTTCCAGTCCTTGAATTTACTTAAATTCTGATCCTTTGTCTTCAAGAAAAATACCCAGACTTTCCGAGAATAATCATCAATTAAATTCGAGAAAATAATGACAATTACCTAACGACAAAGGCACTGTTGGTGATCTCCAAAGATCAGCATGAACATATTCCAAGTTATGCTTGCTGGTATGTTTTCTTGAAGTAAACATGACCTTGTGTGCTTTCCCATACGCACAACTCTCACAGAACTCGTAGTTGGATATCTTTTAACCGTCAATGTATCCTTTCTTAGCTAAACTCATCAAAATTTTCTGTCCAACGTGACCAAGTATAGTATGTCATAGCTTGGTCTCGTCTTTGCTGGTAGCTACATTCACTTCACCATTATAATTGTTTCCGTGAATTAAGTACATATTTCCATGTCTTTTTGCTTTGAGAATAGTTCTGCATCCCTTTCTCACTCTGAGGTTTCCTTCCTCATACGATAAACTACATCCTTGACTTTCAAAAGTCTCTAAAGATAGCAGATTCCTTGTAAATTGAGGAACATACCTCACATTTGAAATTTGAACATAAGCCCCTTTTGAAGTTTTAACTCTAACAGTTTCTATTCCTTTTACTTCAAATTGACTCTCATTTGCCATTCTTACAAATCCAACATCAAACTCACGAAGTTCCACAAACCAGTCCTTCCTAGGAGTCATATGGAAAGTACATCCCGTATCAAGAATCCATAGTTCATCGAAATCCAATGATTCAGCTATGCTAGTTTTTGACGCGGTCAGGGATTCGATGTATTCCACCCCTGCTACAACTGCTGATTCAACTGTTTTCCCCGAATTTTATTTTGACTTTTTAGCCTTTTTAGGATAATTTCTTTTGAAATGTCCTTCGAGTCCACATATCCAACATGTCCACTTCCTCTCTCTTTATTTTTACCTGGATTTTCTCATGAACTTGTTGGATTTTGATTCTTTCCATGTGCTCCTTCCTCGAGAATTCGCACCAGTGAATAACACATCTTATTGTGTTCTATTTTGTTTCTCATTTACTCCAAACTCTAACTTTTTGGAATGTATAGCACTAATTACCTCTTCAAGAGTTGGAGTAAATTTACCGTACCTCAATGTATCTCGCAGTTAATCAAACTACTTCGGAAAAGAGATTAAGAGGAGGATGGCATGGTCCTCATCTGAAATATTTACTCTAACATTCCCTAAATATGTAATTATTCTTAAGAACTCATCTATATTATTCTCTACAAATATAGATTCATTCATTTTGAAACCATATAACCGTTGTTTCAAATATATCATATTCGGGAGAGATTTTGACATGTATCAAGAATCAAGGACTTTGAACATACCTGCAGGAGTGTCCTCCTTGATAATTTTCCTGAGCACTTGATCACTTACACTTAGAATGATTGTGCTCCTTACTTTTCTTTGTTTCTCAGCTAGTTCTGGGTCTTTCTTGATGATGATTCAACACCCTCTTTTGAATCACCCCACATGTTGTTGTTTCACCTTTTACGTCACTTTATTTTTCCATGAGTTCATGTTCTTGGACTTTCAACGCTTCCATTAATCCAAGAATCTCCCAGATGATCAAGAATCTTCTCTTTCCATAGATTGTAATGAATTAATCCATTAAATTTTTCCATTTCTATTCTTGCCAAAGAAATCGTTCGATGAATCTGTTCCTTACCAAAAACCGGAAGAACACCAAAACGGAAAAACAAGAAAGATTAAAAAAAATAGAATTTCATGAGCTAGATATTACCGATCTCGACTATGATACCAATTTTTGTGAAAAAAAAACATTATTAATTTCACCCGAAATTCACACTTGAATCACATGCATTCAAAATACTACAAATCAAACAGATAACAAAATCTAACAGAAAACAATCGAAAAAAATACCAAGCACACACAAGACTTTATCTAGTTCAGATTTCAACAAGCAATCCTACATCTGGCCGAAATCTTTCCTCGGAATCCACTAAGAATCAGAACCGATGTCGAGTTATAACAAGTATCCACAGTCAAACAAATATTATTGATTGTAAACCCTCTCAATCACACCTATTTCTATCCCTCTTCGAACAAATCTCACCCTAAACCAGAAATGAAAAGAAATTTGGAACACACAAAGAGAAACTCGAATTAAGAAAGGAAGAAGAAGACCCAAATCAACCGAACAATTTTTAACCCAAAAATCCCTCAACTCTCTTGATTCTTGCATACGACTTCTCTTCAGCTGGATTTTCTGGAAACACCACATGGCTTCCTTTTATCCAAGCTCCTATCTGATAAAACAACATATTCCTCTTATCTTTGGTTATTTTCTTAAACCGAAATAAACCAATTTAAGATAATACCAATACCAACATATTTTGTGGACAAACCTCAGTCAAGAAAGAGTGTATGATGAGACCATCACAAGCAAACTTACCTCTGGTGTGATGCACATGCATCTAAAAAGAGTTTGGAAGTTCAAGAGAGTGAAGAAGAAGCCACCCAATATATATTTCTTTTAATGTTAGGATTGTTGATTTTTTATTGGATCCAAAGAAATGTTTGACAGATCGAGAAGATAAGTTGATGTTATTTTTATTGTACTTGACCATATTTCTCACGATTAATAAAATTTTAAATTTTCTCAAGATTTTCTTTTTTTGTTTGATTTACGAGTATAATAACTTATGAATTTAAATCAATTTATTTGTGGTTGAGTGTGGATTGTTTGAACAATCTTTTTCACCCCATCTCGATCATCATCCCATCTTCCGTGTAGAGGTTGCAAATTTTTGATCATCCCATAAGTTTGATGGATTTCATTTTGATATCAGTTGAAAGTGTGCAATAACTCCAAAAACTCAATTCCGGAAAACTATATTTTTATTAACCAAAATTTTGTTAAGTTAATTTTTCACAACTACACTTAACTTTAGATTTTTAAACAATTACATTCTTGTATATTGTAGTCAAACAATTCTTAATCTACCCAAAGATATATTCTGACTAATCACTTTCAATGCATAAACACTTTTCGTTTGAAAGACTCCGACCAAATGACCCAAAAACCTTTTTCTGAAAATCTTCAGAATATTTTTTTCACGAATTCACTCTCTGAAAAGCTTGAGAAGACTTAAACCCAAAATCCCTCTAAATTTCTTACATTTTTCTCTTCAAATTCCTTCAATGAATATTTTCCAGTCTTCCTTGATGTTGTTTCCTTTTTGCCATCCAACTAGATCATTGTTATCAATGCAGATCCGAGTGTCCTTTTCTCCTACATGTTGCTTCCAATTTTCCATACATCTTTAATATCCCCTTTTTAACTTAGTGTGATACTTAAGCATCTTTTTCTCGACTTTGTTGATTCTTGTATGACATAGACACAAAAAAACAAACCCGTGCAAAGCAGCAATGGATCTGACTTAATACATATCCAAGTACAACTTAAGGATTCATTACACACATACATCATAGTTTCCACTTAGTAAGTTTTTAAAACACAACTCCAAAATATTTAATAGACAAAAAACCATTAGTCAATATCACATCATCTAACTATGACATCAAAAGATTTAAGCACATGATTGTAGCCGACCAGTTATCTCCCCATGTTTGAGTGCACACCTAAGTTAAAAATACCAAAACCAATGATCAGATAGAAATGCAAGTACAAACACATACTAGAGTGTAAGAGGCCCTAGATAATAGTGATAGCAGACTCGAGGACTTGACAATCTTCAGCAAAAAGCACAGTTGATCTGCCAAACAGAAAAGCCCTTGAAGTCGTACTACGAGAGAGCACGACAAGAGATCCTTGATGAAAATGATGCACTTTCGGAATTGGTCCCTCAAATGAAATAGGATATTGATCATTGAGCAACCGAAAGATCAGAATCAAAAATGGAAGGAAAAACTTAAACGCATGATTCCTTGCTAGTTGAAGCACATGATTGTAACCTACCAAAATCAAATGGAATGCGATTAAAAAATTTGTGAACAATCCTTGCATGATTAGAGTTAGGATATTCGCTGTTCTGAGTGGAAGTGCAGTTGTGACAATAAATCTTATACAAGATAGCATTTTCTGGAGAGAACTGGGTGACTACTAAGGATCCCCATTGTGAAGTGAGACCATAACTCATGAAGAAAACCAGTTCATCATCATTCAATTCATTTACTTCCTCTTGGGCAGCAACAACAGAAACATCTCGCGTCTTATAAATTTGATTGATGAGATCACAAAAAAATTTGTACTGAAAATCCTTGACCATAACATCCAGACATTAAGAGTGTGTTTTGATTTCTGGCAAGTTTGCCAGAATTCCCATAGGGTTGACCTATCATATGGTACATTGTCTGCCACAGTACTTACGAACCAAGCATTACAAATATAGGTTTCCACTTCACGGGGAAATGTTTCAAACCTCACTTCTCGCTCATCGATAAATTGATGCTGAGAAAACAGTGAATACCTAGAAGGCAGAGGGAGCCGAGGAGGTGAAGCCAGAGGAGGAGCAGACGTTGTAGTCTTCTTCTGAGACCAAATCCATTTGTGAGCAGTCAAGACCGGATTCTGTCGAGAACGCTTTCGAGAAGCCACAGGAGGCTAATTTGAAGACCACCGAGACTAGTTAGAGAGAATCTCCATGGATTCAGACCGAACAGATGGAGGTGCTGGTGGAGAAACGGATTCCAGTGGAACACAATTTTCCTCACGAGATGCCTGGGATTGAGATTGTTCTACTAGAGGAACAGAAGCCGGAACAAAAGTCAAAGATTGAATCGGTGATGTCTCGGGCATTGGAGATGCCAGAACAAAATTTGGAATGAGTGCTAGAGTGGAAGTCGGCACTTGCATATTAGATTCTGATCCTCCTTGGGATGAGGCCATCGGCGAGGCAGGTGTGGGAGTGGGTGTATTCATGAGGCAAGACAATCCGGAGAAGAAGCACACGGTGAGGGGCTGATTTTGCTTGGAAGTGGAGACAACTAGCCAAGCACACAAATTGTGTCGTTGGTATATAATCCAACCATGTGAGACATAAATACGACATACATCTTTATTCAAAACGTGAGGGATCCAAATGATATGAGAGTACAAACTAAACAGGGATAATAGTACTAAAAATTTATGTGTAGTGAGTTAGACAAACTTCAATTTGATCAGAAACATTAGTTGGCAGCACGGTCCACAAACACACTTCCCTCATATCGGATCCATATTTGATGACTAGTCTTTCACACTCTTATATCTTAATCATGGTTCATTCCCACATATGGAGACAACTGAAGTGTCGTTGATCAGGGGAAATGCTCTATGGTTGTGGACATTTTAGCACAACCAAATTGAAATGATGGCTTTAGCATAGAATCAAATATATATATATGTTCTTCTCTTTTTTTTCTTCCTTTTTTCCTCTTATTTATTTATTTATTTATTTATTTTCTTTTTTTGTCTTTGACCTCTTTTTCAGTTGTTTGACCTTCTTCATATTGGTGAGATGGTAAACACAAGATTGCATGAGAAGCATCTCTTTTTCATCAGATTCTAGGATTTTGATGTTCGATGGTGTGCATCAGACCAGCTACAACTTATGTTCCTTGTCTAAGATCAAATCAACTCACATAAAGAATCAAAGTTCACACACATCAATAGATTTTCTTAGATTGATAAACCTGTTGAAATCCAATGGTTAAGTACATATGAGTTAGTTGTATTTCAGTATCTACGTGATCAATTTTTACTAGTTTTGCTTCAACCAATTCGCAAATAAAGTGATGTCTAATATCAATATGTTTAGTATGTGAATGTTGAATTGAGTTTTTGGCAATATTGATAGCACTATTATTATCATAATGAATTAGAAGTGAATCAAAGATCATACCATAATAAGCTCTCATTTTTTTCATCCATAGAAGTTGAGTACAACAGTTTCCCAAGGCAATATATTCACCTTCAGCAATTGACAATGACACACTATTTTGATTCTTACTTCTTGCTCAAGGAAGAAACACCCACCACTAGTACTTCGCATGTCATCCAAACATCCACCCAATCATCATCACATATCCTGCAAGATGTTGATTTGTCTTCTTGGTGTAGAGCAGACCCAGTTCTGATGTTCTTTTGACATACTTACGAATTCGTTTTATCATCTCGAGATGTGACAACTTAGATTTTGCTTGATATTGAGCACAGATTCTCACACTGACACAGAGGTTTGGTCGACTACTTGTAAGGTATAATAAGCTACCTATCATTCATGTGTATACCTTACGATCAACATATTCTCTTTGTTCATCTCGCGATAGCTTGGTGTTGACTCCCATAAGAGTTTTCGATAATTTACTATGTTGTATTCCAAACCTATTCACCAGATTCCTTGCATAGTTGCTCCAATGGATGAAGATATACTCTTCTGACTGCATGGTATGAAGCCCAAGAAAGTAATTCATTTCACCGACCATACTCATTTCAAACTCATTTGTCATCCTCTTTACACATTCGTCAACTAGAGCTTATTTGGTTACCCCAAATACTATGTAATCGACATATATTTGTGCCAAAATAAATATTTTCTTGTTGTCATGCACAAACAAGAGTTTTTCTACTGTTACTCTCTTGTATCTTTGACTTACCAAGCCTGATTTAATCAATTTCTTCAACTTGTAGACATAATAGGGATTTTTCTAGGTATTCAAAACCTTTTGGTTGTTCTAAGTATACCTCTTCTTGTAATATACCATTCAAGAAAGCATTGTTTACTTCCATCTGATGAAGCTTGAATCTCATCAGACACGTCATACCAACCAGAAATCTGATAGATTCAAATCTCGCAACACGTGCAAAAGTCTCATCAAAGTCAATCCCCTAAACTTCAGAGTATCATGTGCGACCATTCGAGCCTTATTTCGTACCACATTTCCATGTTCATTTATTTGTTCTTGAAAATCCATTTAGTGCCAACAAGATTAACTCCGGCTAGTCTACGCATCAAGTCCCAAACATTGTTATGATCAAATTATTCAAGTTCTCTTGCATGGACTGTGTCCAATATTCATCCATCAAAGCTTCCTTATTAGTCTTGGGTTCAGCTGATGAGAGAAAGCAGGCAAATTGCACCATTTTCTTGAATTCAATGTGTTTCTTTCGTGTAACTCTTCCACCGTTTACCTCACTGATCACATCTTTCTCAGAGTGGTTTCGATGAACTTGTGGCCTAACTTCGTTCTGATTTTGAATATGATTCTGGCTCTTTGTCTTCAGGTACCACTTGGTCTTCTTTTGGTACCGTTTGGTCAGTTGTTCTTTCAACAAATTTGAACAGCAATCCTTGAGTTGAAACATCGTTGAACACAACGTTTCCAGTCTCTTGAATAGCTTTCATCCTTTTGTTATATACTCTGTAAGCAGTACTTGAGCCTGAGTATTCAAGGAATATACCTTCATTGCTTTTAGAGTCAAACTTTCCAAATTGATCTTTCTCATTCAGTATATAACATTCACATACAAATACATGAAAGTAGCTAACAGTAAGAGATTTACTTTTCTAGAGTTGATATGGAGTCACACTTGTTCCTTTTCTGATGTAAAATATGTTTATCACATAGCAAGCAATGTTGATCGCATCAGCCCAAAAATGCCTGGCCAATTGGTTCCCATGTAGCTCGTCTGAACCATTTCCTGAAGGGTTCTGTTCTTTTTTCAATTTCATTTTGTTGAGATGAATAGTGATGAAATATTCCATGCTCTCCAAAAAACTTATCAAATATATCGTTTTGGAATTTTCTTACATGATCGCTTCTGATGACCTTAATTAATGGTGCACTTTTTCTCATTCATTAGTTGGAAAGCCAATATCTTTGAACTATCAAACGTTTCTATTTTTTCTCTGAGAAATCTTACCCACGTGAACTTGATGAAGTCATCAACTAGCAAAATAACTGTTTATCTTCCGAGAGATACTTTCTACCTGAATCAGGCCCATTAGATCCATATGTATCAGGTGCAAAGCCTTTTCAGTTTGAATGTCCGATACTGCTTTGTGATGTATTTTAACATGTTTTCCTTTATCACATGGTCCACATACAAATCTAGTATCTAATTTCAGCTTGAGAATTCCGTGTATCACTTTTTGTTATGATAACTTCACCATTGCTCTCATATTCATATATCCCAGCTTCTGATGCCACAGATTCAACTCATCTTTCTTTGTGGCTACGAAGTAGTGTCTACACATAATAATTGTTTTCTATCCTAATGCCTTGTAAAATTATACAGTTCTTTCCATTTGTTACTCTGGACCGAGTGCTTGTGAAGGTAACTGGGAGTCCTTCATCATACAACTGACTAATACTGATCAGACTAGCCTTGAGACCCTCCACCAAATACACATTTTCCAACTCTAGAGTAGATTTACGAGCAGTGTCTCTTTTTCCTTTTATTTGACTTTTAGCTCTATCTCCGAAAGTAACATTTTCTGATGTGGTTTTCTCAAGTCTTTGAATAATTTCTTGTGTCCCTGTCATATTCTTGAACATCCGCTATCGAAAGATTAGGCAGCTTTTGCTGATTTCTGTGGCCATTCTGGAGTAAAGGCAGCATACGAGTAGAGATCCTATTTTATTATCCATACTCGATTATACCTTCTTTGATCCCACCAAAACTTATTGTGTATTCTTTTGATATTTGTAGTAGTGAGTTCTGATATGCCCTACCTTACCACAATAAAAGCATTCAGGTCTTCTGTATGATGGCTGACTAGTAAACTATCGAGGTCTAAAATTGTTGTTTTTTTGGATTCACCTTTTACAAACCCAGAGACATTACTAGACCCTTATCTGTATCTCTTTTTACTTGATTCTACCTTGACAAAGTGAGGCGTGCCTCTTGAAAGATTCCCTTAATAACTAAGACTTGAGTTGGTATGACTCATTCTACCAATTTTTAGAAGGTTATCTAAATCTTATGTACCTTTTCTTAACATCTTAATGTTCGTCAGCTATCCATCTAGATTACTTTATAGATCACTGTATTTATGACGTTCTGTTTTTTAAGTTCCTCTTTCATCAATTCAACCATTTTTTCAATTCCTATTCATCCTTGATTAGTAACTATTTCTCCATAGTCACCACTTTATTTTCTTCTCTGATTTTTACTACTAACTCTCATAGGATTTTTTCTCATCACACATCGATAGCTCAAGATCATCATCAGATTCCGTATCAACTTCCTCATCGATCCGACCAATGTATGCAACGAAGATGAGCATATCACTATCATCTTCCTCATCTTCATCAGAGTCAGAGTCAGAGTTATCATACTTACAAAACGACTTCTCTTTATTCCTTCTATAATGCATTTTGATTTAGTATGCCGAAAACCTTTGCGTTCACTGTATATGATAGTTTCACATTTCTTAGCAGTTGGACATTCAGCTTTGAAGTGCCCTATGCCTTCACACTCATGACACTTAGCTTCAGATTTCTTGAACCATTTATCTGATTTGTATTCGCCTTCTCTTCTAGGTGCATTGAAGTTTTCTCTATTTTGGCCCTTTTTAAAAATTTTGAAGTATTTTCTCATGATCATGCGGGTTTTTTTTCAAGACATTCCGACTGATCCTTCTCTTAATTTGCCGCGAAAACAATGCCCTTGTTTCTTGAAGGGTTCTTCTTGTTTTATTCTACCTCGTATGCATTCCAACAACTTGATCAAATTTCATTTCATCAGAGTTGAGAGATATTTCATTGCAGATCTATGTGCCTTAAATTTTTCAGGAAGACACCGTAGAAGTTTCTTCACCAGCTTCTTATCCTTGTACCATTTTCCAAGAACCAAAGCCTCAATAGCGATTGAGCTGAATTTAGCACTGAATGCATGAACAGACTCATCATTGCCCATTGTGAGGGTTTCAAACTAAGATGCTAATATGTCTACTTGTGTTCTTCACACATTGCTTGTACCTTAATGTGATGTTTGCAGCGAGTTTCATGCTTCTTTGGCTGTAGAGCACCCTTGCACACGTTTGAACTGATCTTTGGTCAATGATGTTCAGATAACAGACAACGCCTTTGAGTTCTATTTGGACATAGTTTTGTCTTATGTTGTCTAATCTTTTAGGTTTGGGAATTAGATTTTCTTCCTCTGTCTTCGTAGTTAGTTCAGTCCATCTTTCTTCCACCACTGTCCATGTATCCTCATCAATTTTTTTGATTAGTGCTTTGATATGCACTTTCCACCAACCAAAATTTTCTTCCTCAAGAAGTAGTGGCTTCATCGATCTGAAGTGTTGGGAGCTATCCATCCTTGTCCCTATGTCATATATGTTTTATAGTTAAAGAAAGTTGTTGCTTCTTACCATATGTAAGCTCTGATACTAATTGAAAGTGTGTGATAACTTCAAAAACTCAATTCTAAGAAACTATATCTTTATTAACTAGAATCTTGTTAAGTTACTTCATAATTACACTTAACTTTGGATTTTTAAACAATTCCACTCATATAGATTTCAAACAAACAATTCCTACTGTAGCCAAAAATATATTCTGATTATCTGTATTAATCACTTCAACGCATAAACACTTTTCGTTTCAAGGACTCCGACCAAATCACCTAAAAACTCTTTTCTGAAAACCCTATTAAAACTTTTCTCTCTCAATTCACAAATTCACTCTCCAAAAAGATTAAGAAAGATTTAAACCCAAAATCCCTCTAAATACATGAATTTTCTATTCATTATTTAAAAAATTTCTATGTTTCTTTTCAAATTCCTCGAAGAATAATTTCCAATCTTTTTTTATGTTGTTTCTTTTTTGTCATTCAACTAAATTATTATCATCAGTCAAGATCCGAATTTTCTTTTCTCCTGTATGTTATTTCTGATTTTTCATACATATTACCATAGTAACAAATTAAAATTGATGAGCAACACAATAGATATAATATGTCGATTTCCTTTTAAATAAATATCATTAGTCCAAAAAATTTTTAAGTTCATATTAATTGTTCCGTCGTAACCTTTTCTCTATCTATACTTAGGAATCAAATAATTAATAGTAGATTTCAAAGATGTTGAAGATGCATCGCTCAAATGTGTAATACTTTTTGGATCTTTGAAAACACCATGTGACTATTGATGACCATTTTTAAGTAACCTTACTTACAATTTTCGTTTTGTTCAATGTATCTCAAGAGTTTTGCAAAAAAAAAATTTATTAGCATATGCTTAATAAGTATTTGGAAACATTAATTGAAGTATTAATCAAATTTTATACTCATATTTTATAATATTATCTTATTTGTGCTAAGCACATCTATACAACTAAAATAATTTGCTATAAAAATACGTTATTATCGAATGCAAAAATTATTCAGATTTTTCAGGTTTTATAGATTTTTTTATAAAAATAAATAAAAAAATATCAAATTAGATAAAAATTTAAACAAATAATCAATATGTTGATAAAATTTAATTCAATTAAAAAATAAAATTAACCAAATATATTATATTATAAAATAAACCG
This sequence comes from Pugionium dolabratum, assembly GCA_018901945.1. Lineage (NCBI taxonomy): Eukaryota > Viridiplantae > Streptophyta > Magnoliopsida > Brassicales > Brassicaceae > Pugionium > Pugionium dolabratum. The sequence goes on along the minus strand of JAEVFF010001090.1, from coordinate 82,884 downwards.
AAATCCAAATCTAAGCAGACAATATTAGAGGTTTCTCCAGCATCTTCTAAGTTTTCACCACCACCGATAGGTACATACAAAAAATAATAAGTTACTTTAATAAGTTTTAACATGTATAAATTATGTAAAAATCACAGTCTATAGACAATCATTTTAAAATTGAACTAGACTCATATCCACGCCATGCGTGAAGAAAAATATTCGCAAATTATAATTTCTTAATAAATATAAGTTAAATGTTTAAATTTTATTTAAAATTACTTTTAACACTAATTTTTGTATATAAAAATTAAGAAAATAAAAATAATTATTTTTTACGAATTTAATAGTATTTTTTGTTAGTTTAATAAAATATATTAATTCTCTAACCAAATTAATAACAATGATATAATTATAATTATTTTAATAAGTTAAACTCATTTTTATATTTATTTGAAATTTACTGTAGTGATGATACGTCAGCATAGTATTTAAGTTGATAACACGTCAGAGTAAGGTTATTTTCTTAAAATATTTCTCAAATAATATATTAGAGATTACGGTAGTAACTTAAATCTATTTATATTTATTTGAAATTATTTATAAATTAACATATAAAAATTAAAAAATAAATTTTATTATTTTTACAAATATAATAGTATTTTTTGTTAGTTGAATAAATTATATTTTTTTTCTAACCAAATTAATATCAGTGGCATGTATTGTAATTATTCTAGTAACTTAACTCTTTTTATATATTTAAGCTGAAATTCGTTGTGGTGTTGACACGTCAGCATGGTATTTTTGTTATTAACACGTCAGGGTAAGGTTACTTTGTTAAAAAGTTTCTCAAATAATATATTAGGGATAATATAGAACTAAATCCATCCAACCAAATATGTGTATAAATCAACGCTTCAAACATGTTTTAATAAAAAAACTACATTTATACTCGCGTCATGCATGCAGTAAAATAATTATTGAATAAATATAATATATTTTTAGTTATAAAATATACTATAATTATTTACAAAATATTATTATTTAGGATTTAAAATCCGATTATATATACCAAAAATATTGTTTTATTATTTTTAATATAATGATAGTTTTTTTTTGTTTAAATAATTGATTATTTATATATAAAATACATTTCATTCGTAGAATATTAGAAACGATAATTTATTTTCTTATTTAAATCAAATACTCAAGTTTTAAAATATAAAATTTATAACATATGTTAACATGTTATGATTGAATATTAATTATATATAAATTTTATATGTGTAACTTAAAAAAATAAAAAGATTATTTTTTAAAATAAATAATTTTTTTGGTTAATTAATAAAACATATTGATTCTCTAACCAAATTAATATGAGTGGTACATTTTTTTAATTATTTTAGTAAGTTAAGCTTATTTTATATTTATTTGAAATTCATCTTGATGAAGACATATCATCATGACACTCTTGTAAATAACACGTTAAAATAAGGTTTTTTTCGAAAAAATACTTCTCAATTAATATATTATGGATAACAGTGACATATATCGTAATTATTCTAATAACTTAAATCTATTTATATATTTATTTGAAACTTATTGTGGTAACGACACGTGAGCACAACATTTATGTTAATAACATGTTATGGAAAGATTATTTTTTTTAAATATTATTTAAATAATATATTAGGGACATGCTTCTATATTTGTTTAGCACATATACGACTAATATATTGCATCTTCCATCATATGAGTGTGTTAAATTTTTGTATAAATATTTTGGGCTATTGAGTCGGTCGGTTGTATTTCAGTGACAAAAAAATCAATTTCAACTTATAATCTTCCCGATCATGACAATAAATTGTCTAATGTCAAAGATTAATGATGGTCTCACCGGCAACAATCGTGGTTTGAAAACTAGTTTTGCATTTTTGATTTATATAGTATAATATTCTAAAATAAAATAATACTTTAAAATAGCATATTTTTATAAATTTCATTTTAAATATATTACAATAAAATTATATTTATAAAAATAATACGAATAATTATGTGAAAAATTCTTATTTATTTTTCAGTTTAGAATTTAAATTTTTTTCTACTAATAAACTATTTTAATTTAATCTAATTTTAAATTTATAAATTATTAAATATTTAAATTAATGATACTATTTTAAAACAAAAAAATAAAAATGTTTGGTAATTTTTATTTTGTGGCAATTATTGATTGAATGTTTTAAATCCTATGTGGACATCTTTAGAGGGATATATCATCAACTTTTATTACTAGTAATATATTTCCTTACAAATATTCAGATTTCTATTTCATTATAATCAAATTAAATTTTACATACAGTCAATTTTCCTTATATAAAATTCAGTTTCCTACTATAACTTTGTAGTCAAACCGTTAAGAAATCATTTCTAATCAAATTTCAAGAGCTTTGTTATTATATTTCCTTACAAATATTATTTCATTATAGTCAAATTTCATTATAGTCAAATTACATTCTACATATAGTCAATTTTTCTTATCTCAAATTTAGTTTCCTACCAATTTAATAGATTATAAATTTGTTGTCAAACTTTCAAGAAACCATTTATAAGCAAATTTAAAGAGTTCTTTCATCAAAGAATTTATATAGCCGATTAACTATATAAGGATCTGTTATATCCCAACGTACAATACTATCAAAACATAAAACGTTAGACATTCAAAAAAACATTTGAGAAAGAAATGGACAAGATCAGACCATCTATGAATGTTGTTAGTGTCATTGCAATAATTATGTTGTTGGTCATTGCAGGTAAATCAAACATTTTTATTCTTATTATTATTATTATTATCAAAATTTTAAATTTATTTTTTTTAGAGGATTAATTGGATTAGGGGGTCACATCTACATATATTCCAGAGATCTAGAATTCGATTTCACCTATTCTGTTATGAAAGTGTTAAATCTTCGTATGAAAATGTTGGATTATTAGGCCGGTCTGTTGTGATACACGTGACAAAAAAAATATTTTTCTTAGCTACCACATTAATTAAAGGACAAATAACAAATAATATTTTTTAAGTTTTTCTTTTAAATATAGTATTATTAATTTAAATTTCCAAAATAACACAAATTTAATATTAAAATATCTTAAAATTTCTTTTTAATAAGAAAAATTAGATTCTAAATTAGAAACAAAAATCCAAATATAATATTATAATTATATTTATAATTTATTTATGGTGAATATTTATTTTTAGAAAACAATTTATGCTATTTTTGCAATTTTAAGTTTAAAATGCTAAATTTACAAAAAAAATTTAAAAATATTATTTTAAAATATTACTATTAATTAAAAGTATAAATATAACTTTTTCTTTTTAGTTTTACATATTAAATTTATGATCTTGCAGAACAAGCAAGTGCGGACCCTGTTGATGCGGACTGTTATGGACCATGTACTTATAGTTGCGAGCAATTTTGCAAATCAAAAGGTTATACAGAATGGATTTGTGTTTTGATACCGACTGTTAGCACCCACTCCAGTTGTTGCTGCAAACCACGAAAACACCATATCTTTCAACAAATTGCTCCATTGAATAAATAAGCCATTTTTCTGCATCATTGTCTAATAAAAGCTTCATATGTAATAAATAATTTTAAAAAGTTAAAAATATCACTTATATATCTAGACTTGACCATGGACGAGATTGGATCGAGTTTCGGTTTTGATCTTAATTGACATGTCTACCGACTGTTTTGTAGAAATTAGAATCCATCAAAAAAATTTTGAGGATTTCCGAAGCACAAAAAACATTTGATAGATTCTCAAGAATACATCAATCATTGGATTTTTTTAAAATCCATCGGAAAAGTAATCTCCATGAGTTTCCAAAAGAAGAAAATTGATATGAGGGGTTTCTGATGGATATGTTTCCAACAATTAGCCAAGAGAAGTGTATTCCCGCAAATTTTAAAGGGCAAATTTCTAAAAAATTCCAGATTGTCTATACATTGTTAGAGGTGCGCTACGCATTCCAAAAAATCCGAGCTCGGCTCATCACAGATTCGGTACATTACGTCGAAGGTCTAATATTAAAGGAGTGGGTGCACTCTTATCAAGGAGCCGCCGGACAGTTCAAAGACACGTCTGATCTCAATAATTATCGAAGACGGCGGCAAACTTCCCCAATATCAACATTAAATAGCATTTATAAGCATTTATGGCAAATAATGATTAGAGTATAAAATGAGAATCTTGTGTCATAATTAAGAGATATATAGATTTAATAGTTCGGACTTACCATAAAAACACAAACAGTTGTAACCGATCTCAGCAATAAAGTCTCCCAAACTTTTTATTCTCTAATCGTTTTTTTTGTTCTCCGTTTTAGATTTTGATAACGTTAAAAGTTGATTTTGTACGTTGTTGTCCAAGAATCTGAGATTCGACATATACCAAAAAAATTTCTGACAGATGTAATTTATGTTGCGAGATCAGATTTTGGACACTCATGATCTCATCTAACTTTAACGCGAAATAGTTAAAAAATATATATATATAAAACAATTGTGATGACCGAGATTGTTGAACTATGAATGTGATAATCATAGGGATTTCGGCCATTTCATACACGAACTTTGATCCGTGGTTACAATTCGTTAACGAACTTTGTACCTGTGCAATTTCATTCATGAACTTATTGTTTTAAGCCGAAAAATGCATTGACCAGCCGGTGTTAGTCAAACCGTTAAATCCTGCTTAGTCAGATATTAGGAATTTAATTAAATTTATATATTAACCATCCAATTATCTAAACGACGTCGAATTGTGTGTTTTCATCTTCATTAAACGGCGTCGTTTTATTCAGTTTATAAACATGTAAAAACGACGTCGTTGGATTATGAACCCATTAAAAAAACTGCTAAAACATTGGTAAAAACACAACTCATTTCTCTACTGATCTCTCCAACAGAGATATAACAGTGTTACATATTTCCATTCTATATTTCCCCAACCCTAAGCAGTTTTTTTCCAATTTAGATAACCAAACCCAAAACTTTCTTAAGGAGAACCAAAAAAGTATGCATACCCTCTCATGATCTCTGCTTTTTGTGGCCTTTCATCTTCTATTCAGTGTCAGACGGCAAGAAACAAACTGGTGGAGAATTCGTAACTGTAGTTTCATCAACTGTTGCAACTGTTGCAGGCTCTGGTACTTCATCAGCTGTCAAATTCTGCAATTTGGGTTTCAATTCGTTGTTACAAAACTCTTCATACTCAGTTCTATCTCCTCCTTTCTTCTTAACTTCAACAACAACCAACGATGGAGTCAATTCAAATATCTCAGCTAAAATGAAACCACAAACAAACATATCGAATTCGAATTCTGCAACGTTTTAGCAGTAGAGAAATTATGAACCCTAATTCGATACTACACAAACAAAACCACAAACAAGCATATCGAATTACATACCTGAGCCACTTTCTGCCATCTTCGTTCGTGGAGGAGAAGAAGAGAAGAGGAAGCCTGTGCAAACCCTAATTTTGCAAAGGAGGAAGAAGGAGCTCGGGGAAGAAGGGAAGAGGAAAATAATGAAGGGTAACTCTCACTTATCAAAACGTCGACGTTTAGCTTCTTTATTAAGATGTTGTCGTGGCTGACGTGTCATCCTAGTCAGCTAGGATTAACGGTGAGTTAAACGTCGTTTACCGCTAATGTATGTTTAATACTAATTAATCCAGTCAATGCATGTTACGGGGTCAAATACTAAGTTCATGTATGAAAGTGCACAGCTACAAAGTTCGTTATCGAATCGTAACCACGGGTCAAAGTTCATGTATGAATTGGCCGAAACCCCGATAATCATATGATGAGTATAATGTGCTGAAACATGGGGTTCGTGACTATCAAAAATGTTGTCGAATTATGGTGCTTGGGATATAGAATGTTTATAAGTTAGATATTAGAAAATTATGATAAACAAAATATATCAGTTTAGATAGTGATGAGATGCAAGAATTCTTAATATATTATTTGAAAAATATTTTTAAAAAATAATTTTATTCTAATGTGTTATTAGTAAAAATATTATATTGACGTTTCATCACCATAATAAATTTAAAATAAATATCTAAATAGGTTTAAGTTACTAATGTAATTACAATATATGTCATTGCTCTTAATTTGGTTAGACAATCAATATAATTCATTAAACTAATCAAAAATAAAATTAAATTCGTAAAAAATAATTATTTTTATTTCTTTAATTTATATATACGATAATTTATAAATAATTTCAAATAAATATATAAATAGAGTTAAGTTATTAGAATAATTACAATATATTCTATTTCTATTAATTTGGTTAGAAAATCAGTATATTTTACCATGAGATCAATGACATATGTAATTTATTTAAATTATAGAAATACTTTTTGAATTCAATTACATAATAATATATATAATTAGTAATATTATATATATATATAAATATTTAAATACATGATAACAAAATAAATTAAATTATGTATTAATATATAATTAACATATATAATTTTAAATATTTATGTATTATTTGTTTATATTCAAAATATTTATAAAAAAATAAATTATGTATATATCGAGTTTACATTTATTAAATAATTAATTAATTATAATATACGAATGCAGTTCTAAATCTAGTGTAAATAAGAATGCATAAAAGTTCAAGAAGATGATTCGGAGATTACATAAATAGTTATGCAGCATGCGTCTTAAAATTGAACTAGATTTATACCCACGCCATGCGTGGGGAAAAATATTCGTAAATTATATTTTATTAGTAAATATAAATTAAATATTAATATAATTTTAATTTTTATTTAAAATTACTTTTAACATTAATTTTTATATATATATAAATTAAGAAAAGAAAAATAATTATTTTTTATGAATTTAATAGTATTTTTTGGTTAGTTTAATAAAAATATATTAATACTCTAACCAAGTTAATAACAACGACATATATTATAATTATTCGAATAAATTAAGTCTATTTATATATTTATTTAAAAATTTATGTAGTGATGAAACGTCAGCATGATATTTCTATTAATAACACGTGAGAGTATATTATTTTGTTAAATTGTTTCTCAAATAATATATTAGAGAATAGGTAGTAACTTAAATCTATTTATATTTATTTGAAATTATTTATAAATTAACGTATTAAAAATTTAAAGAAATAAAAATTATTATTTTTGCAAATATAAAACTATTTTTTGTTAGTTGAACAAAATATATTGATTCTCTAACCAAATTAATATCAGTGGTATGTATTATAATTATTCTAGTAATTTAAACCCTTTTATATATTTCATCTGAAATTCGTTGTGGTGTTGACACATAAACATGACATTTTTTGTTATTAACAAGTCAGGATAAGGTTATTTTGTTAAAAAATTTCTCAAATAATATATTAGAGATTCGATGAATAGTTTATATGTCATTTTCACAAAATTTTTAAATTTGAAATTATACAGCATAAAGTAAATAACATAATTGAAATTTCATTAAAAAAATTAAAACTTGTTTTTACAATACTATTTTATTCTAGTTCGTATACTACTTTTGATTTTCTTAAATGCTAATAGGCAACAATATTTATTACGACTTCATAATAGTTAACTAAAATTTTGTTTTTATAAATCTCGTCATTAATATTTGTTCAAATTTCCTCAAGACTCTAGTCGTGCAGTTAAAGTGAGATTAGAATTTAATAAAAATATTAGAGACTAATCAGAGATTAATTTTTAGAGTCTATAATATTTTTTAAACATATTGAAGATGCAAACAAATTGGAAATAAGCAAAATAGAAACAAAAAAGAGGAAAGGAATATGTGAGGATATAAGCAAAAAGGAAACAGCCTCAAAACAGGAAAAGGAGAAAAGGATTTTGATGCGAAAAGGAAACAGCATCAAGACAGATCGAGACAAGTTCCTTAAGTGGAAAAAGGAAAGTTGCCTGTTGGATGCTACAACCGCCAAGTATAAAAAGGAGGTTGGAGCATTCAGAAAGACCATCCAGAAATCGAGCATAACAAAGACTGCTTAGGGTTTTGTGGTGAATTGGTGAGTGTTTGTAAGGGTTAGAGAGTGTTCTGTTTTGGTTCACTTGAGCAAGAAAGAGTTTGCTCTGTCGTGAACAAAACAAGTGAGGTTAGGATATCTTGGGTAGACTAGAAATCGTTTGGGGACAATCTACAGGGGTAGAGTTGTGTAATTGCCAAGGGTTAGGTGTGATTTGTAGTAATCAACTTAACAAGATTCTAGTTAATAAAAGATATTGTTTGTGAAGTTTTGTGTTCTGTCGAGTTTTCTACACTAACAATTGGTATCAGAGCCTTTCATCTGGTAAGAAATTTTGTTCTTTAATTATAAAACAGGTGAGATTCAGGGGCCATAACATGGAAAACTCGCAGCACTTCACTTCGGTTAAACCTCTGTTACTGGAAGCAGAAAACTTTGGTTGGTGGAAAGTTCAAATCAAAGCTCTAATCAAAGGAATAGATGAAGATGCTTGGACAGTCGTGGAAGAAAGATGGACAGAGCCCATGATCAAGACAGAAGATGGAGATCTGAAACCAAAACCAAAGAGTGATTGGACAACTGAAGAAAAGATCATGTCCAAATACAACTCCAAGGCATTGTCTGTGATCTGGACATCCTTGACTAAGGACCAATTCAAAAGGGTACAAGGATGCGCAACAGCAAAGGAAGCATGGGATTCCCTGCAGACATCATATGAAGGAACCAGCAATGTGCGTCGAACTCGCATTGACATGTTGGCATCGCAGTTTGAAACACTCACTATGGGGGATGATGAATCGATTGAAGGTTTTAGTGGCAAACTCAGCTCCATCGCTAATGAAGCCATGGTGCTAGGAAAAAAGTACAAAGACAAGAAACTGGTCAAAAAATTCCTTCGCTGTCTTCCTCAGAAGTTCCAGGCTCACAGATCAGCGATCGAAGTCTCCCTAAACTCAGATGAGATGAGGTTTGACCAGGTTGTTGGGATGATGCAAGCCTATGAACTAGAAGAAGATCAAGATGAATGCCTCGAAGAGAAGGTTGGTCTGATTGTAAGGAAATACTTCAAAAAATTTGAGAAAAGGCAAAAGAAAGCAACATTCAATGGACCCAGAGGAGACACTGAAGCTAAGCCTGAAAGACTGTTCAAGAAAGCAGACATCAAGTGCCATGAATGTGAAGGGATTGGACACTACAAGACAAAATGTCCAACTATTAAAAAACGAGAGAGTCTGAGGTGCAGCGAATGTAAAGGCTATGGTCACGTCAAATCAGAGTGTATTGGAACTACAAGAAGGAAAGAGAAGTCCTTTGTAAGCTATGATGAATCGGACTCTGATGATGATGATGATGATGATGATGATGATGATGAAGATTCAAGTGATATGCTAAACTGCATAGCTTATCTGGGGGTAATATATGAGGAAGCTGAATCAGAACAAGAAGAAGAATTGGGACTCTCGCTATATGATGAGAACAAGATCTTGTGTGAATCCATTGTGAAGATTCAAGCTGAAAACGAAGCCTTAAGGTTGGAGAAGCAACAATTGACAAAGGAAAAGCAAGAGCTAGAGAAGATGTCAAATCAAATAAAGGAGGAATTGATCAAGGAACGTGAAAAAACAAAAGAGCTAGATGGAAGGCTAACAGAACAGTTAAGGAATATCAAGATGCTGAGCAAAGGAACTCAGAATCTTGACAAGATTCTCTCTGTGGGTAGAACCAGTCACACAAATTGGGGGCTTGGATACTCTGGACATGCAATAAAGAATGAGACCAGATTTGTCAAAGCTGAAACAAGGCCTGAGTACTACAAAGAGGAGTCTAGAAGCATTGACAAGAGAAATTATGCCGGCTGGAGTGGAGGTTACTCTGGGTATGTCTGGAATAGGAAATCAAGACCAGAACAATACAAAAGAATCAACATGAGTGGCTCAAGATATGGTCGAAGTTGGGTTCCCACACAGGCCAGATATCCTGATCTAGAATGCTACTACTGTGGTAAGATGGGACATATCAAGACTCAATGTTATCGACTGCAGAACAGAATTGGACTACTTCTAAGAGACAATAGATGCTGGTTAGATAGAAGAAGGTATAATCAAGCATGGGTAAAGAAGCAAGATCTTTATGCTTATTCTGCTTACACTGCAAAAGAGTCATTGAAACCTGCAGATTCAGCCTGGTATTTCGATAGTGGGTGCTCAAGACACATGACTGGATCACAGGATAACCTGTCAAAGGTGGATCAGATAGCAGCAGGAAAGGTAACTTTCGGAGATGGAGCAAAAGGGAAATCAAAGGCAAAGGAAACACAAGAGACATAACAGGTCTAGAACTAGAAGGTGTGTATCTGGTTGAGGGGCTAAAAGCGAATCTGATAAGCATCAGTCAGCTATGTGATGAGGGCCTATCAGTAACCTTACTGGATGCATGGCAACAGATATATCGAATGTGACACGTCTTCAAGGTACTAGAACAGGGAACAACTGCTACGTATGGAAACCCTCTGAAAAGTGCTTTGCTGCAAGAATGAACGATCTACAACTTTGGCATCAAAAGCTCGGGCACATGAACGCCAGGACTATGGTGAAGCTCTCAAATCAGGAAGTAATACGAGGTATTCCTAAACTAAAGCTGGATTCAGAATTCATCTGTGGACCTTGTACTAAAGGGAAACAGATCAAGGTACACCATAAATCGGTCCCGGAGGTACATACAAAGGAACCCTTGGATTTGATTCATATGGACTTGATGAGGCCTATCCAGGTTGAAAGTATTGCTGGGAAGAAATACATCTTTGTATTAGTGGACGACTTCACCAGGTTTACATGGGTAAGATTTCTGAGAGAGAAGACAGAAACATTTGCAGTATTCAGGATCCTAGCTTTGCAGTTGATGAATGAGAAGAAATGTACAATCAAAGCTATTAGAAGTGATCATGGTAGGGAATTTCAGAATGAGATGTTCGATAGATTCTGTGGTAAACAAGGAATATTTCATCAATATTCTACCCCCAGAACACCTCAGCAAAACGGAGTTGTTGAGAGAAAGAACAGAACTCTGCAAGAGATGGCCAGAGCTATGCTACATGGCAACCAAGTGGCAAAACATTTCTGGGCTGATGCGATCAGTACAGCATGTTATGTTATCAATCGGGTGTATGTCAGAAAAGGAACCACTGTAACGCCATATGAGCTCTAGAAGGGAAAGACTCCAAGTGTAGGTTACTTTAACGTGTTTGGATGTGAGTGCTACATTCTCAACGAAAGAAATCAGTTAGGTAAATTCGATTCAAGAAGTGATGATGGTATCTTCTTGGGATATGCAGGAGCAAGTACTGCTTACAGAGTATACAACAAGAAGCTGAAGATGATCCAGGAAACAGGGAACGTTGTGTTCAATGACATATCCTCTCAGGGACTACTCTTCAGACTTGTTGACAATGGTCCTGATCAGACTACATCAACTCAACAAGAGATAATAGAGGAAACAGAGCCTAAGTCAAATTCAGATACTGAATCAGGTGATGAGATCAGACCACAAGTGCACCGGAATCACTCTGAAAAGGACGTGATAGGAGAAATCAACGGTGAACGAATCACACGCAAAAAGCATATTGATTTCAAGGAAATGGTCAGATTTGCATGTTTTGTATCTGTTGTAGAACCCAAGACCTATAAAGAAGCTCTACAAGACGAGTACTGGATACGATCAATGCAAGAAGAGTTAGAACAATTTGATCGAAGTGACGTATGGACGCTGACACCTAGACCAGCAAACGTGAATGTTGTTGGAACTAAATGGGTATTCAAGAACAAACGAGATGAACATGGTAATGTTGTACGCAACAAAGCTCGATTGGTAGCCTAGGGCTATTCTCAAGTGGAAGGCATCGACTTTGATGAAACGTTTGCACCAGTTGCCAGGTTAGAATCCATAAGATTTCTGTTAGGAATGGCTTGTTTAATGGGGTTCAAACTGCATCAAATGGATGTTAAGAACGCATTCCTAAATGGTATTCTTCAAGAGAAAGTCTATGTGGAGCAACCTAAGGGATTTGAGAATGCGAACAATCCTGATTATGTCTTTAAACTAAAAAAGGCATTATACGGTCTGAAGCAGGCACCCAGAGCCTGGTATGACAGACTGACATCATTCTTGATCAACCAAGGATATTAGTGTGGAACAGTTGATAAGACCTTATTCATCTGTGAAGACAAGACAAGATTTATGGTAGTTCAAATCTATGAGGATGATATTGTATTTGGAGAAACAAATCAACCTCTGATTGAAAAGTTTGTCAAGAAGATGACAGAAGAATTCAAGATGAGTATGGTAGGAGAGTTAAACCATTTCCTTGGGCTTCACATTCAACAGTTTGAAGATCACATCTTTGTTACACAGAGCACATATGCCAAGAATCTTGTGACACGGTTTGGACTTGATCAGAGTAAACCTGCGAAAACTCCCATGGGGGTAAATACGAAGTTATCCTAGGACGAGAAGGGTGAAGATGTCGACCCTAAACTCTATCGTGGAATGATTGGGAGTCTCTTGTATCTCACTACCAGTCGTCCTGATCTGTGTATCAATGTTGGAATATGTGCTCGGTATCAAGCCAAACCCAAGTTGTCTCACCTTCAAGCAGTAAAGAGGATCATTAAGTATGTGAAAGGAACCACAAGTCTGGGTCTTCTATACAGCAAATAGACAAATCGACATCTTGCTGGATACTGTGATGCTGACTGGGCAGGGTGTCTTGATGACCGCAGAAGCACCAGTGGAGGATGTTTCTTTCTAGGAAACAATCTGATTTCATGGTACAACAAGAAGCAGAACAGCGTGTCCCTGTCCACTGCTGAAGCAGAGTATATCGCTCTTGGAAGCTGTTGCACTCAGCTGCTGTGGATGAAACAGATGGCTGCTGACTATGGTATGGATTCTAATACTTTACTCATTCACTGTGATAATGAAAGTGCTATAAATATTGCCAAGAATCATGTGCAGCATTCTCGAACAAAGCACATAGATATTAGATATTATTTTATTCGTGATTTGGTAGAAGAGAAACTAATCGAGATTGATCATGTGAACACAGATATGCAACTAGCTGATATGTTTACAAAACCCCTTGATTTTGGTCGATTCATAAATCTTCGGAAATCTAATGGTGTTTGTGAACTCTAACAGTGTGTGGTAAGTTGATTTGATATGTGACAGGGGCAGTGTTTGAGACATATTAGGAACATATTCAATCCGATTACTCCAGCACTCTTGAAGTTAATGAAAAATAGCTGCCACTCATACTGTCCTATGTAAGTTATTGACTGAGCTATTCTTATCAGAAGGAGGTCAAAGAGCTGAGGATGGAATTTCTGAGATCCTTCGCATTGAAGTATCTCTCAACACCCTCAGTTACCTGAGAAGTCAAGTGATGGTAACTGTTGAGTAGATCGTATCAAACAACAAAAAAAAGAAAGAAACAAAGAGGAGAAACAAAAAAAAACAAAAACAAAAACAAAAAAAAGGAGGGAAAAATTGGTTTATTCAAAACACATGTTGTTCTCTTCCATCCAAAGGAAAATTCCAGCTGTCTTCTGTAAGGATAATGTGTTTCAGTTCAAACTACAAGGATGAATGTATGAGTGTGTGAAAGTCTAGTCATGAAACTCGGGTCTGAGTTAAGGATATTTGTGGGACTTGGTCGTGTACTCAAATACTGCTCTAGATCAAATTCGGTAATGTCATTCTTTTGCCTACACTGTTTTTGTTCACACCTCGCTGTGGCTATCTACATGTTTACAATATATCATTCTCGTTTTGGGTCCCTTTACCTGCTGAATAACATGAATCTAAATCTATACTCTTGAACTTCCCTAGTAATTCACATCCACATTTCTGTTTATGCATTTTTATTCCTAATATTTCACACTGGTCTAATAATTGTGGTGCATTCAAGTGTCTGTATTGGTTCAGTTTACCTTCCAACAGATGTGACTTTTGGTCCAATCGATGCACTTGTTCGCTTCCCTTAAAAGCCTCCTTCAACCGCGTGTCTGTTCATCTCCATCAGTCATTCGAAACAGTCGACCATGAAAGCTTTCCTCTCTGGGTTCTCTCGACTTGTGAGCAGTAGCCCTAGTGTGCCACCATCGTCTCCGTCCCACTCTCGATCTGCCTCTGACGGTCACATGCATCCTGCGGATGAGTTGCCTGAAGGCCCTCTGGCCCTCCAAGCGCCCTTTGTGCCGAGTGACTCTCGGGTTGACCTTGTGGCTCCCTCGGATAATCAGGTGCCATCCTCATCGGCGATTCCATCTTCTCGCAAAGATCTGACACCCTCCTCTGTCGCCGCCTCGGTTGAAATCCTCTCCGACAGGGCCTCGCATTCCTCCTCTCCTGCTGTCAAGTCACAAAAGCGCCCTCGAACAAAAACAGTTCCTTTGCCTCGCAAACGAACTCGTTCTCAGAAGGCAGTCCCTCCAGTGGCCTCGCCTCCAGTGTCATCTCGCTCTGCTCCTGCCATGGCCAGGTACACTCTTTTCTCCCAGCATCAATTCCTCGAAGAACGAGAGGTGTGATTTGGAACAATTCCTCGTGAGGTTAAGCGTTTCATTGTCTCTGCTGGACAAAACGGCTCTTTGGGAATTTTGGTGCCATTTGCCCAGTACCAAAACCTGGTCTACGTGCTTGGATGTATCAGTTCAGGGGTTTATGTTTCAGTTTTTCGCCTGAACTGATCAATGATCTGTTCGGGTTGGGGGTGCTTGCTGAGGCTGCTGCAGAGGACGATACAGCAGAACCCTTTGATGATGAGTTGGCTGCCTTCATGAGTGGTGGTGTTGTCACCAAGTGGAGCTCTCTCCTTTCGTCTCACTTCCTACCGGACCTTGCTGTCCTGTTCAAGATTTGTTGCCATAACTGGGCACCTACACAGAACAGCGGTTACCATAACCCCAAACGAGCACGTTTGGTGTATAATGTGGTGAATCGTGTGCCTTTTGATTTCGGGCGCCTGGTCTTTGAGCACATTCTACAGCTTGCTCGTAATCCTGCCTCGAAGTTCCATCTCCCTTTTCCCAGCCTACTGTTCCGGTTGCTGAATGTTCAACATTCCATTCCTTTCACCGGGAAGGTTCCTCGAGTACGCCAGTTTTGGTACACAAACTTGGGTGGCTTCATTCCTCGACACGAAGCTAGTTCTTCAGCCAACTTATCTTCTGCTGATCGCCACACGTTTCAGGCTCCCATTCAGCTGATGCAGCGCCTGCTTCATCCAGGTATCTCTGTTTCTGTTTTATTTCCCCCTTGGTTATGTTGCTTTCCCTTCTGATGTTTTTATCTTAAGTGTGCACTCAAGTAAGGGGAGATGACTGTGATAATGATGAGGATAACAAGGACTAGAAGAACCAGGATTAGATTATGGGGGAGCAAGTAGTAGTGTTATCCTCCTGGCTGTGTTTTGTTTGTTGTTTCTATTCTGTTTTGATTACTTGAAGAGTGTGTGAACTGTTTACTTCAAGTGGATATGTAATTGTGTATGTGAACGAACTGGTTAACTCTTTCAGAAATGGGGAGCACTTGTTATCTGTTGAATCATTCTATCTTGTGCAAATGTTATGTGGATGAGTGTTTTTGAATCAGGTTGCTTGAGTATCACATTAAGCTAAAAAGGGGAAGATTGAAGATGCAGGCAAATTGGAAATAAGCAAAATGGAAACAAGCCAAAGAGGAAAGGAATATGTGAGGATATAAGCAAAAAGGAAACAGCCTCAAAACAGGAAAAGGAGAATAGGATCTTGATACGAAAAGGAAATAGCATCAAGATAGATCGAGACAAGTTCCTTAAGTGGAAAAAGGAAAGTTGTATGTTGGATGCTACAACCGCCAAGTATAAAAAAGAGGTTGGAGCATTCAGAAAGACCATCCAGAAATCGAGCATAACAAAGACTGCTTAGGGTTTTCTGGTGAATTGGTGAGTGTTTGTAAGGGTTAGAGAGTGTTCTGTTTTGGTTCACTTGAGCAAGAAAGAGTTTGCTCTATCGTGAACAAAACAAGTGAGGTTAAGATATCTTGGGTAGACTAGGAATCACTTGGGGATAATCTATAGGGATAGAGTTGTGTAATTGCCAAGGGTTAAGTGTGATTTGTAGTAATCAACTTAACAAGATTCTAGTTAATAAAAGATATCGTTTGTGAAGTTTTGTGTTCTGTCGAGTTTTCTACACTAACACATATTAATCCATTATAATATGTAATTTTAATATTAACAAATTACGATTTTCATTAAAATTTTATATATAAGCTTACTCATCAAATTTATGCTAGATAGAAATTAATTGGATTACACATAAATTAATCAGTCTAGACCGAAACAACGTTGTCTACCAGTTTGCTTTCTGATCATATAGAATTTTGGGATACCTCTTGTCGTGTTCAAAAACGCGGCCGTCTACCCACGTAATCGACCGAGTAGGCATGAGACTGAGACTGGCCGTCGTGATTTTCATCTAATCAGTCGGATTATTCGGAGTACCGCATTTCTTCCGACTCGCCCACGTAATAAGTTTTTACGCAGCGTTTAATTTATGAAACGCATAATCGGGCCAAGTAAAAATTTATCAAATTTGGCCCAGAAATGAAGAGTCCAATATATCAAAAAATAACAACCAAGCCTTGTTTCAATTTCACCATATGCATCATTATGATGTGTAATCCAATAATGATTTTGTGCATTTTAAATTAACCCAAATCAGGACCAAAGCACTTCTTAATCAAGACGAAACCAAACAGAATTGTGGGAATGTCATCATTTGCCATCTCTTACTTCGCGAATTAGAGGTTAATATATCAAAATCATTTCTTTAGTTTGTTATATAGTAATTTTTCATCTTCTGCCTGAGTTTCAAAAGCTTATAAGTCTGTTTGTGCATTAATCTGGATTGATGAATCTGTGAGATGTACTTAAGTCGTTTGTGAAGCTTCTGATTCTTAGATGCAATAGGATCAAAATTCAAAGTTCCTTTTTCTGATTCTGAATTGTTGAAATCATTAGCAATTTAGTACACTGCGGTCTAAGTTTTAATTTTTAGGTTAGTATGGGTAATCCGACACTAAATAGACATACACCTCTAAAAAAGAACTCAATTGATGTTGATTGGGATTATGGTGTATTGTATGATCCGAAAAATTTAGACAAAATTAAGTATAAACTGTGTGGAAAAGAGTTTTTTGGTGGTGTGTATAGGATGAAAGAGCACATTGGTCATCGAAAAGGAAATGTTTCAGCAGGTCCGGTATCTACTAGAGAGGATCAAGATAAGTGTAAAAGGACAATTTTTTATGCCAATAACAAAAAAGGTTTTAAGAGAAGACACATGTTGTACGCCAATATTGTGTTAGATGGCTATACAAGTCAAGTATACCATTTAATGCAATTGATAATGAACTTTTTAGATTATTTTGTGAAGTATTGAACAATTTGGATCTGGTTGGATTCCTCCAAGTCAATATCAGTTGTGAGAACCATGGCTACTTGAAGAACAAAAAAAAACAAAGGAAAAATTGAAGAGTCTAGAAAAAGAATTGGAAAGAGAAAATTGCTCAGTGATGATTAATGCGTGGACTGATATGAAAAGGAGAAGCATCATGAATTTGTGTGTCAATTCAAGAGGAGGTACATGCTTTCTATTTTCAAAGGATACTTCCAAAGATGCTCACACGGGTAAGTATATCTTCAACTATATGACAAGTGCATTGAATATATAGAGGCAAAAAAGATTGTGCAAATGGTGACAGATAATGCTACCAACAACGTAGCAACTGCAATAATAATGCTTAAAGAGAAGAGACAGAACATTTTTTAGAGTGGATGTGCTTCGAATACATTGAGGGAATTTCCAAGCTTCCTGGTTTCGCTAAAATAATAGATCAAGCAAAGGCTGTCACCATCTTTATATATGTTCATCATAAAACATTATCCATTATGAGAACATATACAAAGAAGAGGGATATTGTAAGACCAAGAACAACAAGATTTACCACGTGTTTCTTGACATTTGATAGCTTGTATGAGAAAAAATCACAGTTGAAGGCCATGTTTAATAGCGACAAATGGCATGAATACAAGCATTCCAAGTGTGTGTGATATTACAATGAGTTTTGGATTTTGGAGTAGTGTAATGGTTGTTTTGAAAGTATTCAGCCCGCTAGTGAAGGTTCTAAGGCTGGCTGATGGTGAGAAGATACCTTCTTTTGGATTTATTTACGGTGACATTTTAGAAGCAAAGAATTCTATAAAGAAAGCTTATGATCATCTCGAGAAGATGAAAACTAGATTGAATTCTCCTTTGCATATTTGCCATCTACGTTCTCCATCCATACTACGATTCAGAGGTCATAGAAGGATTCATCGTTTGTGTAGAGACTTATTATCATGGCGACTTTGAGAAGAAAGATAAAGTCGTGAATCTTGAATTAAGTCTCTACAAGAACAAAATTGGTTTGTTTGGTAGAAGCTTAGCATTAAAGGGATGTGAGAAAAAAAATGACAAGTTTGATCCATGTATTCTTTTTACTTTAGTTATTTGTAATTTAATTATTTATTCTCGTTCATATGTTATATTTGATGTGTGATTTCTCGTAGGAATGGTGGGCAACCTATGGATATGGTGCTCCAACTTTGCAAAAATTAGCTATCAGAATACTTGCTTTGACATCTAATTCTTCTGGTTGTAAAAGAAACTGAAGTAGTTTTGAAGGGTTAAGTCTATTTTGTTATTGAAATACATTGAACTTTTTTACAACGGTTACGTTTTCATTTATGCACATGTTATCAGTTTTTACGTTTTAATTTATACAACTGTTATGATTTATCAATCTGTTTTAAGTTTCTAGTTTTTGAAAAGAAATTTAACACTTACTAATCTTTTTTGTAGATCCACACAAAGAAAATAAATAGACTAGATGTAAATCGTTTAAATAATCTACTCTATGCTTAACAAGCATAAAAAAATCGGGGAGAAAAATGTGGATGCCATTTTAAAATGGTAATAAAAAGTACAGTTGAAGATTGGATCGTGGAGCAAAGTCTAGAAGATCAAGATAGTGATGTGAATTTTATGCTTACTATCCAAATTCCAAGGTTAAGAGATCTTTATGATGTTGATTTTGAATCTGAAGAAAAGATGTAATTTACATGGATTTTGAACCTGATGTTTTACCAAGAGATTCATGTGTTTCGTGACACACCACAAGTTTAGTAAAGTTAGTTTGCTCTTTCGACCGGTCTAGTTCAATTGAATTTGCCTATGTGTTGTTCATGATTGTACAAAATTATAATTATGTTTTCCTTCATAATTTAGACACGATTTTGTTGGAAAAAATCCTCTAATCCATCCATGTATTACTCAAATTTGAATCAAATAATTAATTAATGTATGTAATTATTATTATAAATATGTACAAATTAAAATGTTTAACAGTATATACCTGATAATGCCAGATAAACGTTTCGTAGTAAAAATTTTGCAAATATAAAAGATAGGAGTCTCTTTATAAAAATATGGCAGTCATGAATTTTCATGTCCGAGAACTTTAATTCATCTATATCCACACAATTCGCTAAGTCTACCGCGAAACCATCTCGAAATTTAACCTCATTTTTTAAACATTCCAATAAGCATTGTTTGACTCTCTTTTTTTGTCAATCTAAATATAGGGACGGAGCATTACCCCGATCAACCACGTGCAGCTTTCGCAATTTCCAACATTGACTTAATTGTATCTTTTTATTTATCTTTGACATTATGATGTTATCAAAGAAATTATTATCTATATACATCACATTTATGTCATAGGTTAAGATTCGTCCAATACGATAACTTTCAAAGTACGCTTTCTTTGTGCCAACTATGCCAGCTTCCATATCCTTCCTGTTTTGATTCATGACCGTTTCCACCACATTCAGATGTTGTTAAAGAATTGACAGATTTTATTCGCTTATATAAAATTTGTTCGCCGGTCAAGGATTGTGATAGATAGTCATTCAAAGCGTGCTTCCTTTTAAAAAGGTTGTTTAATCTTTCCGTAATAGATGACCCTTAGGAAAAAATCTTTTGTAACGATCAAAGTAACACGTCTTTCTACCAATTGGTAATTGAAATGCGTTGGTATCATCCATTCAAATTGGACAAGACAGTCTACCATGTGTTGTCTATCCTAACAACATTCCATACGCTGGAAAATCGATTATCGTCCATAGTAGCACAACTTTTAAATTGAAGTTTTGATTCAAAAACATATTGTATGTCTCAACTCCCGTATACCACAATTCTTTCAGCTCATCAATCAAAGATCGGAGAAATATATCAAGACTAGAGCACGAATGATTTGGCCATGAATTCAGAATTATAAAAAACAAGTATTCTTTCTTCATACACATCTCAGGTGGTAAGTTATACGGAGTGATAATCAGCAGTCATAATGAATGATTACAAGACATCTCAAATGGATTGAACCCATCAGTACATAAGTCAAGATAAACATTTTGAGATTTAGTAGCAAATTTTGGATGTAGATGTTGAAAATTTTCCCACTATGCAGCATCAGATGGATGACTCATTTCTCCGTCTTCTACTTCATGCTCTACGTGTCACCTCATTATCGCTGTAGTTTTTTTGCTTTGATACATTCTCTTCAGTTTGTCGTCTATACGTAAATACCACATACGGTTGAAAGGTATTCTCGTCCTATCCTCGCGTGGCTTATATCATGGTGAATCGAAAAATTTACATTTTTTCATTTTTTATTTTCTTTCTAAACGATCATACAATTATAAACACATACATCAATTGTATAACATCCTAAATTTTGCATCAGTTTTTTGGTTTTATAATATGAACGCATTGCGTGATTTTCCTCGAGCAAATATTTAGAAACAGGTCCGCCTAAGAGTCCATGCATTTTTAGCAAGATTAAAATCAGAATTAATGTTCATGAACCGAGGAACTCAAGATAATTGTGGTTGTTGTTCATGAAAACCCTCATACAATGGAATTTTCGCACCTTCTAACATGTTGTTAAAAATTGGTGCTGAATTAGGTTCTTCTATATAGCCTTCCTCGTGATGATTATACTCATCACTCGTAGTATCACGAAATGCATCTGTCACTATTTCAACATATCTATTACCGGAGGTACCTACTGTTTTCTCACTACTACATGTACCTCCCTGATTTCTATTCACATCATCACAACGATTCGTGCCTAACTCAACATTCAGTTCTTCTCCATATTTATACCAAACATAATAATTTGGCATAAATCTTCGACTATACCGATGATTCCAAATTTTGCTTCTTAGAAGAAATTTATCATTTTTGCAACTAATATAAGGATAGAAAAACTTAACTTCACTACTTTGCACTATTGACTGACTACTTGCAAAAATTTATGAATTGCTCCATTCTTTGTGCAAATTTCGCCAATATATTTTTTGTTTGATTATCAATCCTCTTGTACATCCACTCTCTCAAAATTATTGTAATTCCCCCCACATGTTTGAAGATTTTTTTTATTTGTGATTCTACAAATGAGAGAAGAGACATTGGGGCATATATATATAAATTTTTGTCACTACTTTGTCACTACTTTGTGACTATTTTGCTATCTCAGTAGTGTGATCGCTCATTTTTAGGTATACCTACCACTTTGTAACTGAAGTGCCACTCCAATAGCGCATCATATGTAGTCGCTATTTGGTCGCAAAAATATGACTGAGTAGCGATTACACGTATTGGTCGCAAATTGGTCGCATATTGATTGTATTTTGGTTGTAAAACAATCGTAAATTTGTGACCACGAATGTGATCGCAAATTATGGTGGCAAAATGACTATTTTTTATAGTGTTTGTCAGCCGCAACTTTTTGCGGCTATAACTGTGACAGATTATTGTTTGTTTATTCGTCGCAGCTACCTGCATCCAATCCCAAAGATCAGACACATCGCAATTTTTTCACCGTTGATTAAAACAGTGATGCAACTAAAAACATGCGATTAACCGTAATTTCAACCGCTGACGACAAACAAACGAATAAAATATGTCACAACTGCAGTGTTAGCCGTATCTGTAATCGCAATCGTTGACGGTGGACAAACGAATAATACTATACTTATATCTAATGTTTTAATATTAAAAATATTATTTATTTTTGTTAATATGTATTATCTTATCTTGTCAAAATTAGTAAAAATTACATGTCATATTGAACATACATTTTGTCACTATATAAAATATATTTTCACAAAAAAAATTATATTTATGCACGAATTTTAATATGACTAAAAGCTAAATTGTTAATCAAAAGCCAAACTATTAAATATTGTTGTAGGATCCCGAAAGAATAGGCACGGCAATTTTGGTCAAATTAAGGAATAAGGAGTACTCTCTTATAGCAAAAATTCGTGTTTAAAAATGCGGTTGAGGAGGATATTTCCACGCCGGTATTATCACCTAATCGGACAAAATAACATAAAAACTCAAATTTCATGATAATAAAATAATTTATTTTAAATTATAATATGAGGAAAATAGTAAAAAATAATTATTAATAATGTGATATTTTAGTTATTTAAATGGATAATGTCTGATGTTATGGAATAAATTTAGAGTAATATCCTAAAATATTAGTATTTTAATTTTATCTTTCAAATTTATCATAATAAAACTAAAATTTCAAAAATACCATAAATTATTATGTGAAAATAATTATTTACTTTAAATAAACTATATATAAAATTAAAGCATAATGTTTGGGTTCACTTTTTTAATTTACAGTTTAAATTTTTTTTCATCAGAAACAAGTTTTTAATTATTTTAATATTAAATTTGTGTTATTTTTGGAAATTTAAATAATTATTGGTATATGTGGAAAAAACTTGAAATAGTGCTATTTTATTCAATTGCCCATAAATTTATGGACAATTCTCTAAAATATCATTTTTATATTTTTTTCTAAAAATAATATTATTAGTTTAAATTTCTAATAATTACACAAATTTAAAATTGAAATACATTAAAATTTTATTTTAATATAAAAATTAAACTCTAAATTAGAAAATATAAACTAAAATATAATGTTTTAATTTTATAGATAATTTATTTAAATTAAATAAGTATTTTTATAAAATTATTTATGGTATTTTAAAATTTTAACTTTATACTGTTAAAGTTGTAACAAAAAATTTTCAAACATGTTATTTTATAGTATTATTTTAAATTTATTTTTTGATGTTACTTTATATCTTTAATTAAAATGATATTTAAATAAAAGAAAATTAAAAGTTTTAAAACATTTAATATGAAACGGATATATTATGCATGTGAATGAAGCAATAGTCAATAGGATGGGTACAATAACCATTGGACCGATCAACTCTCTCTCCATTTTGGTAACATTTACAGCTACAACACACATTTTTGTTTTTCCTTGTTTTACACTCAACCGCGTTTAAATTCAAAAGAAGAAGAAAAAAAGTATTTTAATAAATAAACTCGTGATTAGAAAATAACAAAAAATAATAAATAAAGTCGTGATAATCACCAAATTTTCATTACCAACAGACAAATTGCATTAAATTAAGTAAAAATAAAAATACACCAACTTGCCCTCTTAACAACCTCTTTTATAAATTTATTTATTTATGTATTGCATTATTATGTAACTGCTTCTTTATATATATTGTTATTGTTTAAGGTATTAAAGGTCAATTATTCATAACTTAAGCATGATTAGTTGGTGGAAACACCTTCTTTTGGGATGGATAGAGGTTTAAAATAAGGCAATTATGTAAAATAATATATTTTAAAATTTTCATTTCAAATATATTATTATTAGTTTAAATTTTTAATAATAACACAAATTTAATATTAAAATTTTATTTTTAAAAAAATTAAATATTAAATTGGAAAAAATAAAGTCAAATATAATTTTTTAAAATTTATGCATAACTGATTTAAAGTAAATAAATATTTTTATATAATTATTTATATTATTTTTATAATTTTAATTTTAGGATACTAAATTTATAACAAAAACTTTAAAAAATTTTATTTAAGGTATTATTGTTTAAAATAATTTACAAGATTTTTGAAAAATACAAATTTTGCTGAATAATGAATGTAATATTTATCGGAAATTTTAGTGTATAATTGTTTATCAAATTGTGTGTTTAAATTATACAATCGTAATAATTATAGAGTAATATATTAAAATAACATTTTTAAAAATTTTATTTCAAATCTATCATCATAAAATTAAATTCTAAAATAGCATAAATAATTATATAAAAATATTTATTTACTCTACATAAATTATATACAAATTTAAAATATTATATTTGGATTTATTTTTTTCAGTTTAGGGTTTAATTTTTCTATTAAAATGAAGTTTTAATGTATTTTAATATTAAATTTATGTTATTATTAAAAATTTAAACTAATAATATTATTTTTAAAATAAAATCGTAAAATAATACTATTTTGTCAATTAAATTATATGTAATATGTATTAGGTTTCGATTAATTAATAAATGATAGAATTAAATTAACTGTGTATTATTGTAAAAGAAAATGATTAGTTGTTCAATAATGCCATCTAATAATTAGATGTCTTTATTCTAAGACTTTAGATTTTGTTTGCTTCTGTAGAATCTGTTGAAAAGGAATTTCAACATCAAAGAACAAAAGAGAGTCTCTCAAAAGCTGGCATTATCCTTTTCTTCCTTTCTCTTCTTCTCTTTGCGCGTTTTCTCATTATTATTATTATATTTGCATGCCTACTTATTATTATTATTTTATTTAACATTTAATCTTTATAATATCATTTTCGTATTTAAAAGACAAGAAAAGAGAAATTTATTTGTTGAGCTAATTTATTAGAAATTATGGCTTAAGGAAAGCATCTATCAAAACCATAAATTCTGGTTTAATCATGACGGATGTTGTTGTAGCTTGCATAACGAGTTTCAAATATTTATACGATTGGTATAACGGTTAAAAATTGGTATGTATTTTAGAATATTTTTAACCTGTTAACAGATAAATGCGATAGCACTTAAAATAAATTTTTTAAAATAAATATAATATATATTTATAAAATATAAAAATCTAATTATTTATATTTAGTCATTATTTTAACTGTTTTTATTTTAATATCTCTAATATTTCTAAAACACAACAAAATCTAAATAATTTTAAAATTTAAAAATATATTTAAGTATTTTAAAAATATAAGTTTAAATATTCAAAAAGAAATGAAAAAATAGAAAATTTAAAACCAATATATATATTAAAATATATATATATTAATTTTAAATTATATATTATTTTAATCATTTGTTATCGTATCTATGTTAAAGAATTTTTAACACTTATGTAATGTTTTGTGCTAGTTGAGTTTTGATTTACATAAAAAAAAGTTGTAGGAAAATATTTCTTTAATATCTAATGAAAATAGTTTAAACAAACACAAAGAATTTATATATAGAATACAAATAATCATAAAAACATCAAACTTAAATTTACTTAAAATTGAAAACCCCAATAAAAGGAAAACAAAACAAAAATTCTGATAATTTTGCAAATATTCACAAAAATTCAATCGTATATATATCTTGAAAATCTGTCCCAAATAATGATATAATTACAAAATATTTATTTTATTAATTTTTATCGCTCAACAATGTAATGTTTAAAATTAAATTCATCGTATTAATATCTTATTTTTTGATCAATGTCCAAGCAAAGAGAGGCATACAAATTGTATTATAGTATCAATTTCATATATGTCAAAATATCAATTTTATATTTTCAAAGATAAGACTAAAGTATTGTAAGTGAATTTATTAGGAATTATGGTTTAAGGAAAGCATCTTTCAAATTCATATACAGTACATAATACATCTAATGTTAGGCTATCTCTCACACTTTAAAAATATATATATATATATATATATATATATATATATATATATAAATAAGTGGAATATCATATGTGCTGGAGATGATTGAGAAATATGAAAAGTAAACAAAGAGAGGCCACAAGACCTTATGGTGAAGACATCTTTTTGCTTAAAATCAACTTGATCACCACTTCCCTTTAGGTTATAATATATAAAGAATTATATAAATAAGGGTAATTGACAAAACTAGTATATAAAAAAGAGTAATATCCTAAAATAGCACCATTTTAAGTTTATCTTCCAAATTTAGCACAATAAAACTAAAATTCCCAAAATAGCATAAATTATTATATAAAAATAATTATTTACCTTAAATAAAATATATATAAATTAAAACATAATGTTTGGGTTCACTTTTTCNGGCAAATTTCTAAAATAGCACCTTTCTAAGTTTTTATTCCAAAATAGCATCATTAGTTTAAATTTCCAATAATAGCACAAATTTAAGATTAAAATGCATTAAAACTATATTTTAATAAAAAAAAATTAAAACCTAAATTGGAAATAATGAACCCAAATACAATACTTTAAGTTTATGTATAATTTATTTAGAATAAATAAGTATTTTTACATAAGTATTTGTGCTATTTTTGGAAATTTAATTTTATGATGCTAGATTTGGAAAAAAAACTTTAAAATGTACTATTTTAGAATATTACTCAATATTTTATGTATTTTTTTAATATTGTATTAAAATTCTAAATAAGCCGTCAAGTGAAGTTAACAAGATGAAAATATACTCCCTCTATTTTTAAATTTAAAGAAATTTTTGAGTTTTCACACATTAAAAAGGTAAATATAGAATTTTTCTTAAATAAAATATTTTTGTGATTAATAAATTTTACAATTCTAACCCAACTAATAATTTAATCATTTCAATTATTTTAAAAATTATAATTTATTATTATTAACTAATGAAAATAGAATAATATTATCTTTCTGCTTTTTGTTTAAAATCTAATACAATAAAATAAAAGTTTCAAAAATTATCTTAAATAAAAATAAAATATTATGATCGATTTATTTTTTACTTTAATGTTAAATTTTTTAATATATTTTAATATAAAATTTAATATTATTATTAAAACTTTTTTAAATTAATAATGATTTAAAATTAAAAAAAAAGAATTATGTCGAAGAATTACACATAAACAAATTACAGAAGTGATTGTTTAAAAATAGAAAATAATATTGAAAAAAAGAAAATAAGTGAAGAAGAGCTGTGAATGAGCTGTCTCTCTTTCATTTAAATCCTCCACCTCTCTCTCCTACACAACACACAAACAAATCTTCTTCTCTTCCTCATTTTCGTTTCCCCAAAATCCATACTTCTGCATTTCTCATTCCACCCTTGCTTCTCCTTCGAATCTCCACCCTTTTGCCATTCACACTCTGATGTCTGGTGTAGTGAAATGAAGAAGACGACCCAAATCCTCCCAATCATCCTTCTCTTTTTTCTCCTCAGTCTCTCCCATTCTCTCTCGATCTCTTCTCATGCCGGCGGCGCTCTCTCCGATAACGAAGTCCGTCTCATTCAACGCCGTCAGTTACTCGAATTCGCCGAACGCGGCGAGAAAGTCACGGTCGATCCTTCTCTTATCTTCGAAAATCCTAGACTACGAAATGCATACATAGCTCTTCAAGCTTGGAAACAAGCAATTCTATCTGATCCTTTCAATTTCACAGCGAATTGGATAGGATCCAATGTCTGTAACTACACCGGCGTTTTCTGTTCGCGGGCGCTCGATAACCGAAAAATTCGCACCGTTGCCGGAATCGATCTTAACCACGCCGATATTGCTGGGTATTTACCTGAAGAGCTTGGTTTGTTATCAGATCTCGCTTTGTTCCATGTAAATTCGAACCGGTTTTGTGGTACAGTACCACACCGGTTTAATCGGCTTAAGCTTCTTTTCGAGCTTGATCTCAGCAATAACAGGTTCGCCGGAAAATTCCCGGTGGTAGTTTTACAGTTACCGTCGTTGAAGTTTTTAGATCTCCGGTTTAACGAATTCGAAGGAAGTGTACCGAAAGAGCTTTTCAGTAAAGATCTCGACGCGATTTTCATAAATCATAACCGGTTTCAGTTTGAGTTACCGGCAAATTTTGGAGACTCGCCGGTTTCCGTCGTCGTATTGGCGAATAATCGGTTCCATGGTTGCGTTCCTTCGAGTCTAGTCGAAATGAAGAACTTAAACGAGATAATTTTCATGAACAATGGGCTTAACTCTTGTTTACCGGCGGATATCGGACGGTTGAAAAACGTGACGGTGTTCGACGTCAGTTTTAATGAGCTGGTGGGGCCGTTGCCGGAGAGCGTCGGCGAAATGGTTTCGGTGGAGCAGCTTAATGTGGCGCATAATAAGTTATCTGGGAAGATTCCGGCTAGTATTTGTCAGCTGCCAAAGCTTGAGAATTTCACTTTTAGCTACAATTTCTTTACCGGAGAAGCGCCTGTTTGTCTCAGGTTGCCGAAGTTTGATGACCGGAGGAATTGTTTGCCGGCTAGACCTGCTCAGAGGTCTCCAGGACAATGTTCAGCGTTCTTGTCTCGTCCGCCCGTGAATTGTGGATCGTTTAGTTGCGGCCGTTCTGTGCCCTCTCGCCCTCCCATGGTTACGCCGTCACGGCCGCCATCTCCATCCCCACCGTCGCCAGTTTTCACCACACCTCCCGTTTTTTCTCCACCACCACCGCCGCCTGTTTATCCTCCACCACCTCCGCCGCCTGTTTATCCTCCACCACCTCCGCCGCCTGTTTATCCTCCACCACCTCCGCCGCCTGTTTATTCTCCTCCACCTCCGGCGCCTATTTATTCTCCACCACCTCCGCCACCTGTTTATTCTCCACCACCTCCGCCGCCTGTTTATTCTCCACCACCTCCGCCGCCTGTTTATTCTCCACCACCTCCGCCACCTGTTTATTCTCCACCACCTCCTCCCCCACCGCCTCCACCACCACCTCCGCCAGTCTACTCTCCTCCGCCGCCAGTATACTCTTCTCCACCCCCTCCGTCATCTCCATCACCAAGTCCGGTTTCCTGCACCCGTCCACCACCACCACCTCCGCCACAATTTTCTCCCCCACCTCCTGTCTCTTACTACTATAGCTCACCTCCACCACCGCATTACTCACCGCCTCCGCCACCACGACATTCACCTCCACCTCCTATTTATCAGTATTTGTCTCCACCTCCCCCACCAACGCCATTCTACTCTCCACCACCCTCACCGGTCTATTCTCCTCCCCCACCTCCTTGTATCGAACCACCTCCACCACCTCTACCGTGCATAGAGTACTCACCATCTCCACCGGTCGTCCATTACAATTCTCCACCTCCACCACCAATTTACGAAAAGTCTCCGTCCCCACCTCCAGTCTATTACAGCTCTCCACCGCCACCGCAAGTTCATTACAGCTCTCCGCCGCCACCTCCAGTCCACTATAGCTCTCCACCTCCGCCTCCAGCCCATAACAGCTCTCCGCCGCCACCACCATCAGCTCCGTGTGAAGAATCGCCTCCACCACCGCCAGTGGTTCACCACAGCCCACCACCACCATCTCCTGAATTTGAAGGACCTCTACCGCCTGTCATCGGAGTATCATATGCTTCTCCTCCACCACCACCGTTCTATTGATTCTTTTGAAAGACGAAACGATGTCGTTTACGCAAGCCCTAAACAGAGTGAAACACCATACGTCGTCGTTCGTCAATTATTACGTAGCCCACATGCAAGATCAATATTCTTTGGATTTTTATTTTGTGAAAATAAAATTTAAAAAAGATAAAAACAATAAATGGCTCATAAAAAAATTGTATAGAGATTTTCTGCTCCTCTCTTTTGTGTGTTTCGATTAATTTGTTTTCCTCTTTTATTTGTTCTATTTTTGTAGCATTATTCACTTTAGAATTTCTATTTGATGAATGAGAAGAGCTTAGGCTATACTTTTTTTTGTTCAATATCGATTTCCTTATATATGCTAAACAAACGGTGATTTTAAGTTATAAAGGTGGTTTACAAGATAAAATTTTACATATTAGATACATATAATATTGCATATGACAAATCATGATCAATAATAATAAAATTCAAATCTGTTGAAAAATAATAATTAAAGTTTATAAATTATTAATTTTAAAACTGGATTCAAAGTTAAACTACACAATTTATTTATCAATAAAAATATTGAAACTAAAACGTACATCAAGAATACCATATATGAGTGTTAAACAAAAAAACTTATTTAAAAAATAATATTAAATACATTTTTTATTTCTTCATTAGACAAAAGATAATCATACAAATCATATTAAACAACATATGAAGTTTGATAACCATATATTTATGACATTTATACTTATAAACTTAACATTTATACTTTTTTGACTTCCTATATAAGATTTATACACTTAAAAACCACCAAATTTGACAAAATTTGAAAACGAAATAATAAAATTTGAAGACATTTTAAGACGGTCTAAAAGCATTTTCATCGTACGCTTTTTTTTAAAAAAATTATATACCTTAAAATAATAATATAAATAAAATAATAAGTAAAATTTTGAAATAGTAAAAAAATGCAAATATTATTGTTTTATAAACTTGGTAGAAACTCTGATAATTTTTAATGATGTTGTTTTAAAGTTTTCCGAACCGTAGGACTTTATAATATTTTTTTTTAAATATCAATTTTATTTTTATTTGAAAAACCACTTTTAATTTTTTAGAATAGTTCTTTTGTATTCCAATTTAAATTTTCTATTTCGTCAATATAAATTTTTTTGTTGATTTTACTGTTAATTTGGTGCCAACCAATCATCTTTAATTGTCAAAACCGAAGTTGGTTTAGATCAAGTGGGTACGGTTTAGCTTAAATAGAATTGGTTAGTAAAATCAGTTGGTCTATTTCGGTTATCTAGAATTGTACCGGACTTACTTAGTAAGTCAGCTAGGATTTTGGGTTAATTTTCTCTTGGACAGTCGATATTTCTTTCGTCTCTTTCGTTTGTGCTCTCTCGGGTGTTTTCTTGCTGTTCTCTCGGGTTCTATGAGAGATGGGGCGGATGCATGTGGTGAGAGAGGTGAGTTCGGTGAGAGTATGGTCATAGGAAGTTATCAGGTTATGGTATTCTCTTGTACTCTTGTATCTTTTGAACTCGGATTATAGTGGATTGCTTGTACCGTCAAGCTCAGATGTAGGGTCTCACATCGAGACCTGAACTGGTTAAATCGTGCCTCTTTTTTATGTTTATTATCGGCCTGAAAGATATGCTGACAGATGTACCTCGAGCACCAGTAAGAGAGGAGGAGGAGACTAAAAGTGAGAAACAGAAACGCTTGGAGGAGGAGATTGCAAGATCTGAAAGATGTGAAAAGGCAATGAATATGATATTTTTAAATGTCGGAGATCATGTGCTGAGGAAGTTGGATGCATGCACCACAGCCGCTTCTACATGGTCAACACTTGAAAGGTTGTATCTATCCAAGTCTTTGCCTAATCGCATCTTCCTTCAACATAAATTTTACACTTTTAAAATGGTTGAATCTCAATCAATTGATGAAAACATTGACGATTTTTTAAAGATAGTATCGGATTTAAACAATGTAAATGTTTCTGTTTCAGAGGAGGTCCAGGCGATCTTGCTACTGAGCTCACTGCCCTCTCAATATAACCACTTGAAGGAGACATTGAAATATGGTCGTGAGACCTTGTCTCTGGAAGAGGTTGCTGGAGCAGCAAGATCCAAAGAAATGGAATTAAAGGAAATGAATGGGTCTCAAAAGGGTGGTGAGGTTTATATAGCTAGGGGTAGGTCAGAGAAAAAGGAGGGTAATCCTAGACGGGGAAAGAGTAGATCAAGGTCTAAGTCTGGATCTAGGGTAACATGCCGGTATTGTAAGGAGGGTCATATTAAGAAAGGTTGCTTTGCTAGGAAAAAGAAATATGAGAATGAGGATAGGGGAGAGGCTGCTGTAATGGTAGATAAAATCCAGGAAATAGATGCTCTTACTATTTCTGAACAGAACCCTCAAGAAAGATGGATCATAGATTCAGGGTGTTCTTATCATATGACGTTTAGGAGAGAATGGTTTGTTGAGTTCAGAGAAGTACCAGGAGGACATGTACTTCTAGCTGACAATAGGTCTGTATCAGTTCTAGGAATCGGGTCTATTAGAGTCAATACCAAATGTGGAACCATTAAGCAGCTAATAAACGTCAGGTATGTTCCCTCACTCAAAAGAAACTTAATCTCAGTAAATACTCTAGATGTGCAGGGTTTCAGGAATGAAGGAGAAAATGGTAAGACTAAGTTTTACAAGAATGGTAAGCTGGCACTTCAAGGTACGTTGTGTGGTAGTCTATATCTTCTTGATGGTGAAACTGAATTACCCGTAGTAAATACTATTGAAAATAAAGATGATATTGCTCTATGGCATAGTAGATTAGGTCATATGAGTATTAAG
This sequence comes from Pugionium dolabratum, assembly GCA_018901945.1. Classification (NCBI taxonomy): domain Eukaryota; kingdom Viridiplantae; phylum Streptophyta; class Magnoliopsida; order Brassicales; family Brassicaceae; genus Pugionium; species Pugionium dolabratum. The sequence continues at coordinate 50,341 of JAEVFF010001090.1, read as the reverse complement.
ACCTTAAGATTTTAGCTGAAAAAGGTTTATTGGATAGTAAGAAAATTAGCAATCTTGAGTTCTGTGAGAGCTGTATAATGGGTAAGGCTAAGAGACTGAGTTTTAGTATTGGAAAGCATAATACAGAGGAAGTACTTAGATATGTTCATGCAGATTTACGGGGTTCTCAAAATGTTCATATGTCTCTATCATAGATGATTATTCTAGGAAAGTCTGGGTGTATTTCTTGGCTACTAAGAGTGAAGCCTTTAGTAAGTTCCGTGAGTGGAAAATTCTAGTTGAAAACCAGGTAAATAAAAAGGTTAGGTGCCTTAGGACAGATAATGGCTTGAAATTTTGTAATAAAGAATTTGATGACTTTTGTAAGAGTCATGGGATAGAGAGACATAGGACATGTGCTTATACTCCTCAGCAAAATGGAGTTGCTGAGCGTATGAATAGAACCATAATGGAGAAAGTTAGGTGTTTTCTTAATGAATCTGGTTTAGATGAGAGGTTCTGGGCTGAGGCTGTTGCTATAGCAGTATACCTTATTAATAGATCTCCATCATCGGCAAATGATGGAAATGTACCAGAACAAATCTGGTTAGAAAAGGAACTTGGGTATTCGCACTTAAGGAGATTCGGGTCTATTGTGTACGTTCATATAGATCAAGGGAAGTTGAAACCTAGGGTCTTGAAAGGTGTCTTCATAGGATATCCCCCGGAAATTAAGGGGTATAAAGTTTGGTTGATTGAGGATAAGAAATGTGTAATAAGTAGAAATGTTGTATTCACTGAAAATATCCTTTATAAAGATTATCTGCATGAGAAAGGTGTTGTAGTAGAAAACAGGAATGCAAGTACAGATTCAAGGACAGAGGTGGAACTCAAAGAATCTGAGATAAATCAACAAAATGAGGACTTACAGAATGAGGAGGAGACTGAACCTCAAGGTGGAGAACCGGAGACAAACCCAGAGGACAAGGAGGAAACAGAAGAAGATCAATATGATCTCGGAAACTACCTGCTAGCTAGAGATCGTGTGAGAAGAACTATTCATCAACCTTCCAGGTACGCTGATGATAATCTGTTAGCTTTTGTTTTATCAGTAGCTGAAGATTTCAGGTCTGAAGATCCTAAAGATTTCCAAGAAGCTTATGCAAGCAGCAACTGGAATAAATGGAAGGAGGCCATGGATGAGGAAATGCATTCTCTTGATAAAATCATACATGGGACTTGGTAAGAAAACCTGAAAACCAAAAAGTTATAGGTTGTAGATGGGTTTTGACTAGGAAACCAGGAATCCCAGGAGTTGAAAAGCCTAGGTTTAAAGCTAGGTTGGTAGCTAAAGGTTACTCTCAAAGGGAGGGTATTGATTATCAGGAGATATTTTCACTAGTTGTAAAGCATGTGTCAATAAGGATTCTGATGTCTCTAGTGGTTAATCTGAACTTAGAGCTAGAACAGTTAGATGTAAAAACGGTGTTTTTACATGGTAATATTGAGGAAGAGATCTTTATGAGTCAGCTAGAAGGGTATGAGGTAAAAGGAAATGAGGATTATGTATGTCACCTTAGAAACTCTCTATATGGTTTGAAACAAGCTTCTAGGCAGTGGAATAAGTGTTTTGATTGGTTTATGATTAAGCATGGCTTTGTGAAGAGCAACTTTGATCATTCTGTATACATTAAGGAGTTTAGGAAAGGAGAGTTCATCTACCTGCTTCTCTATGTAGAAGACATGTTAATTGCGTCTAGGAGTAGAGTTGAAATTAAGAAGATCAAAGAGTTATTAAAGAGTGAGTTTGAGATGAAGGATCTCGGGTCAGCTAAAAGAATTTTAGGTATTGACATAGAGAGAGATCGTGAAGGTGGAGTTCTTATATTGTCTCAGACAGCTTGCAGTAAGAAAATTCTGAGGTTATTCAATATGGAAGATGCTAAAACAGTGTCAACTCCAATTGGTGCTCATTTTAAACTTGCTTCAATTCGGAATGATGAAGAAGGAGCTAGGGATGTTTCTTATTGTAATGCACTAGGTAGCATTATGTATCTGATGATAGGAACAAGCCAGATGTAGCTTATGCAATAGGTCTTGTTAGTCGGTATATGAGTAATCTTGGAGTACTTCATTGGAAAACAGTTAAGTGGATCCTAAGGTATATTAAAGGAACTCAGGAGAAAGGATTGGTCTTTACAAAGACTTTAGATATTAGAGTGGAAGGATATTCTGATTCAGATTATGCCGCGGATATAGATAGGAGAAGATCTATAATTGGGTATATTTTCACGACTGGTGGGAATACAATTAGCTGGAAATCTAATTTGCAGCATGTGGTTGCTCTATCAACAACCGAGGCTGAGTATATGGCTTTAGGAGAAGCTGTTAATGAAGGAATTTGGCTGAAGGGTCTAGTCGAGGAGTTGGGATTTAAACAGTTAGCTGTGACAGTTTGGTGTGATTCGCAGAGTGCAATTTGTCTTGGAAAGAATATTACTTTCCATGAAAGGACAAAACACATAGTTGTGAAATATCATTTTATAAGGGATATTATTCACCAAGGAATTGTTCAGGTTCAGAAAATTCCAACAGCGAGAAATCCAGCAGATATGCTTACAAAGGTAATTCCGGTATTGAAGTTTGAGTAGGCATTAGCTCTGCTCAAGGTGACCAGGTGAGTGTAGCATGGTCATGCTTGACGGTACATTGAGCAAAGGAGCCATTATTGAAAGGAAGGTGAAGATGCTGATTGTCAAGGTGGAAATTGTTAATTTGGTGCCAACCAATCATCTTCAATTGTCAAAACCAAAACTGGTTTAAATCAAGTGGGTACGGTTTAGCTTAAATAGAATTGGTTAGTAAAATCAGTTGGTCTATTTCGGTTATCTAGAATTTTACCGGACTTACTCAGTATATAAGAGTAAGTCAGCTAGGGTTTTGGGTTAATTTTCTCTTGGGCAGTCGACATTTCTTTCGTCTCTTTCGTTTGTGCTCTCTCGAGTGTTTTCTTGCTGTTCTCTCGGGTTCTATGAGAGATGGGGCGGATGCATGTGGTGAGAGAGGTGAGTTCGGTGAGAGTATGGTCATAGGAGGTTATCAGGTTATGGTATTCTCTTGTACTTTTGTATCTTTTGAACTCGGATTATAGTGGATTGCTTGTACCGTCAAACCCAGACGTAGGATCTCACATCGAGACTTGAACTGGTTAAATCATGCCTCTCTTTTATATTTATTATCGGTTTGATAATCATTCACGATTTCGTAATCTTGTGGTTTTAGATCTTGAACTCTAACGGTTGTTCTTGAGTATTTGAGATCTTGAAAGTGTTGCTAGAATCTTTACATTTACATTAACTTTGTATAGTTTTAAAAAACTTAATATTGTTTCAAAAATCGATGTGTTATATTTTTGAGGCATTGTAGCAATTGTTTTAAGATTTTATCGAGTCATATGGGTATATGATAAATTGTAAAAAGATAATAAAAATAGTCAACAAACCAAATTGGCGATACAATAAATATCATATACATGTTTTCATATTTGTAAGCTTTTTGGATAAAACATCTACCGCTTGATTTTTCCCTATTGACATGATCAAGAGAGCATAATGAGAACTTGAACATCCAATGACGAATATCATATAACACATTAATAATCTCAAAATGTTCATCTTTTCGGTTAATCACCATAACTAGTTTTTTGTTATCGCTTTCAAACCAAACTTTTATCCATCCTTGAGACCGAACAAATTGAAGAGTTTGAAGGAAACCATAAACTTCTGTTTGTAAAGATGATCCCATTGAACTCAAAATAGCTAAATCATACATAAGCAGTTTCACAATTTCCTATTATCCATCTAATTTCCATATATCATTATATTTTGCCTTCAACTACTATTAAAGTTGTATTTCAACCATCCCTCAGGAGGAGATTCCCAATGAGTATTCCTATCCTGCTATAGCCAGATCTCTGATTTTATTCTAAGGTAATATTTGACCTGCAAGAAATTCAGTCATTACTTGAAGTCCTCTATCAACATATTCTTTAGGATAAACATTCCTCTTATTAAAAATAAACTCATTTTTTGATTTCCATTGTCGGATATTCTAATTTAGTTGAGTGATCTGTAATTGACATAAAACCTTCAACTGTTGTCTTTCTTCTTAGTCAAATTACCGGACTAGAGAAAGGACTCCTCCTCGACTGTATGATTCATGTCGTTAGCATATCCCCAACATGATTCTCTATCTCCTCCTTTTGTATCTATGGATACCGATAAGGTTTGACTTTGATTGGTTCGGTTCTCGACTTAAGTATGATTGAGTGTTCTCGCCCCCGAGACGGAGGTAACACCCTCGGCTCTTGGAATACCTCCGAAAACGCCTGCTGAAGATCACGTATCTGCTCGGGTATTTCGATGATCTCGTCCTGCTAATCCAATCTTATCTCTCCCAGCTCAACCCAAATTCCCTACTCCACTTCCCTGACCAACTTCTATAGTGATTTGAGGAAGATCTCTAAGGTACACAATTCGGGTTGTCCCTTAATCACGATTTCTCTCCCTACTGTCTCGCACCGCATCGTCTCCATCCTCCAATTAACTTCCATCCGCTTTAGTGTCTTCAACCATTCCATATAGGATGACATCAGTATTCCCCAGTTGAATGAGCACGAAATCGGTCTTGAGGTCAATGCCCGACAGCCTTAAGCGTAAATTCTTGTGCACCCATGCTCCTCGAATAGAAACTCTGGCTACCAACAATAACCCATATCTGTTGGTCGGTTCTGCGGGTATCTTTAGCCAAGCCATTAGCTCCACCGAGACGAAATTGTGGGAGGCACCACTGTCTACCATGATTATGACCTCTTCGCCATAGATCTCTCCATTGAATTTTATCGTGCGTGGAGAGGATAACCCCACCAGCATGTTGAGACACAGCTCGGCCGCACCGCACTCCTCCAATGCTTCCTCTCCCTAGTCTGCCACTTTCTCTTTGGTCCCATCGAGTTGCACCATCACCAACTGTAGCTTGCGGTATCGGCAACGGTGCTCAATCCTTAATTTCTCATGGTATTTGAAGCACAAGCCTAATTTTTTCCTTTTTCAAAGTTCTTGCTTTGAGAATCACCGGGAAGTGGGTCACCGTTCTTCTCCTCTTGGTGCTGAGGTCTTTGGGGATAGCTCATTTTGCGTCGGTAGAGATGCAACTCTGCTAGGTTTACTACTCGGGCCACTACCTTTTTTAGCCACCTGGGCCTTCCTCCTCTTTAAGGCCCGTTTCCTTCCTCCCTTCCTTTTGGGCTCATCTAGCCCACCAATGCTACTCTCCTACCCAACGATTCTCCTCCCAACGAGGCCCATTTCTCCACTCCTTGGGTTATCGTCATCATCTTGTCAAGGGACTGTGGTTCGAATAATCGAACTCCGGCATGCACCGCTGACTTCAACCCAAGGATGGAGAAATTTTCCAACATCGGTTCCCGAATCTCAATGGTTTGTGCCGCGAGAACTTGGAACTCACGACAATATTCAAGGACCTTCCCTTCCTGTTGCAAGGTCAGCAGACGTTCCTCTAGCGTCATCGTCCTCTAGGGGTGAAGTTGCTCACGAGATGCTTCATTTCTCTCCAGTTCTGGAATGGGTTTCGACCTTGTTCCCATCGATACCACTCCAAAGCCTCTCCATCCAAGCTGACGTTGGCTACCCACACTTTTTTCTCTTCCAGAAAGCCTCCCAAGTCGAAATACTATTTGATTCGGAGGGTCCATCCATCCACATTGGTTTCGTCAAAGATGGGTAACTCCAACCTTCGTGTCACTGGTTCGGTTCGATCTAAAATCAAGCCAGAGTTTCCACAGATCTTTCTTCTTGTTGCTTTGTCGTGGATGACCGAATCGGGGTATGGTTGGCAGTACTACCTTTCTCTGGCATGTCCACCATCGCCTTTCCAGTCTTCGCAGCATGCATTCCTCCCTAATTTAACATTTCTTCGAGCCGATCTAGCACGCTGAGGTGCCCCAACTACTGCTGGATGATCACGACGTATTTCTCCAACTTTTCTAGCCGGTTCCACTATTGTTGCATCTTGTCGACTGTTTCCTTCAACGAGACTTCCATTTCTTTGTCTGCTTCATTCTTCTTCACCATGGTGACAGAATCTCGGCTTTGATACCATAGTTGTTAATAATAAATCAAATAAATTCTTGTATTGATTTAACAACTGAATACAAGTTCCCAAAAATAATTTTTACCTCACTCTCCTTTAGATATTCAGATATTTGATACCCTATACTCTCACCTCCCTCTCCTTTTTATAACCTATGATCAAATCAAATCTTCCCCAAAATTTCATGTAATTACTTTTTTTCCTTTTTGTGCTAATTGACTGCTCACATGGCCTTATTTACTCTACCACAATTATTCCTCCTTACTCAAGTAGTCTTCTCCCGTAATTCCAGTCTCATTTGGGTTCATTCCACAGCCCACTTCCTCTTCTTCTTTCTTTTTATAGCTCACTTCTGCTGTCTTCTTCGACCTCCTGTGATATTGATAAATTATAGATGGGTGACAATCTTCATATCTAACATCTCCTCTTTCCTTAAATTTAATCTTGTCCTCAAAAGTGAGCTCTGAAAATTGCGTGAGCAGCTTCTTTTTAAGCACTCATGAGTCGTCTTGATCAAACGAGCGAGTCCAACGAACCAAAAACTCCTCTTCACCTATTTGTCGATTACCCTTTCTGTCAAACACTTTTTCTGGTTCTAACAGGTGTGTATATTCTATCGTCAGGTGTTCTGGCAGTGCCGAGCTCTCCACATGATTCCCAACAAATTTTTTGAGAAGTGAAACGTGAAACACGTTGTGGATTTTGGCGGACGGTGGTTTTAAATTTAGTTTTATATATGCATTCTTTTACATCTCTTTGTGATTTCCCTACAATCATATTTGAATATTCACCTAGTTAGATTTTACAGTTTTCAAATAGATTTTAAAGATTTATAAAATATATTGTTAAAATTAGAATTATTCATCTAAATTAAGATGTTTTCAATAGTTAATTTAGCTTGTATCACCTAGATTACTGATATTATAACTAATTAGATTCATCAAAAAGTGTAGTTTGAGTTTTAGAAATAATTTATATGGGCAAAGTATTATCGGCCAACGAAATCTGAAGTTAAAACACTTTATGATCATATCAAATCTATTTGATTAATTTTTATCTAATAACTTTAATTAAAATGAAAATTTAAAAAAATAAATTATTATACATAATAGTTTAGTATATTTAGTACTTGTGCATTCGATCTTTAAATAAACATGGAAATATATTATATTTAGATTCTTTTTTTAATTTAAAATTTAATATTTTTTTATTAACAATAAATTTTAATATATTTTAGTATTAAATTTGTGTTATTTTTGTAATTATAATTACTATTGTTTTTAAAAAAATTTGTGCGTAGATTTGAAACTGAGACAGCTTTTTGTTTTCTGCGTGAAAGAATAAAAAAGGCAGCGTTCCAAGTCGCTTTCTTCTTTTCGTGTTTCGACGAGTCATTTACGTTCAGACAAAAATCTACTTACAGCCAAATCTTCACTTCCATAATTTTATAAACACAATTGTTTGTTTGACAATAATAAAAACAAAGCGGTTTAGGTTGATGTGTTAGCAAAAAGCGTTTATGTTGCAGAGACCGCCTTTAAACGCTTCACAGTTTGTAGATTTTAGTTATTATTTCTTTAGACGAAAAATACCAAAAATAGCAAACTATGCACTTCAACTTTTTTCATAAATAAAAAATCCTCGAAATTGTTTTAGCAAACTCTTTTATTAGACTTTTTTTTTACCACTCTTTAATATTCTGATTTTATTGACCATTTGGTTTTATTCCCAAATGTTAGTTAATTATTAGGGTTGATTATAACACTAAAACGGTTAGATGAATAAGGTTTTTGGTATGTAAAAGGTTGAAAAATAAATTTTATTTAAATGTTTTAAAGATTTGATTAAACTAATTAATATTATTTTAACATTAGATATAATTGTAAAAATAGAGATTTTGAGTTTTTGCAGGTTCTTTAGGTTTAAACAAAATATTTGTTGCTTTTTAAATAAAAAATTAAGATATCAAAAGGTGAAATCGTTGTTTTATTTTTTGTTAAATATTTTATTACTTTTAACTAGTAAATATTATGGTAAAAATAAAGATATAAAAAAATAAATGCATCTCTCATTCAACGAGTACAATATTAGTTTGCATCGTTTATTTTTGTAGTAAAATTAGAAGTTCGTTACAAATTTAGCACGTGGGTATCTATTTAATTGTTATGTTTGTAAAAATTGAATGTAGGCATTAAAATCATAGCATAAAATATCTAAAATTTATTGTTTTCTGGAGATATAAAAAATAGTCAATTGTATAAAATAGTATTTTTTAAGTTTTTATTCGAAAAATAACATTAGCAGTTTAAATTTTTAATAATAACACAAATTTAAAATTAAAATACATTAAAACTTTATTTTAATAGAAAAAAATTAAAACTTAAATTAAAAAAAAGAATCCAAATATAATTTATTAAGTTTATGTATAATTTATTTAAAGTAAATAAGTATTTTCATATAATTATTTATGATATTTTGGAAGTTTAATTTTAAAATAATAAATTTAGAAAAACCCCTTAAAATATGTTACTTAGGGTATAACTTTAAAAGGTTAATTTGCAAGCAAAAAATTCAGATTCAAAATTAGAGGAGATTCTGGAATCGAAATATATTTAGAATACAAGATTAATAAATTATATATAATAAGAATTCAACCAATACCATGAAAAGCTAAGAACCGTTGATAAGGATTAAGAAAAAAGGCTTTAGAAAAAAAGAAAGATATATGATTTTGAAACCTTATGGAAGAGAAAAGCAATGGATAAAATACCTTACCATCAATTGATATATTTCAATCACAATGAAAGATAGAATAACCTACTAAAATATATAAAAACACTAAAAGCTAAGCAATTTTGAATCGTGTTAAATAATGGTAGAAAGATGAGAGAGGAAGAAATTTTTTATGAAGTGAAGATCGTTGATTATTACTCTTTACCATTATAATTCAGCTATTTATATTGGTGTTAACCGACTTATGAAGTCGGTTGTAGATAATTATTTACAACACTCCCCTTTAATTATCTATTATTATAAAATATTACGTACTGTTTGTTAAAAATCTTATCATGTAAAAATTTAGTGGGATACAAATGATGATAAGAGAAAAAGAGTACACATACGTAATCTCCCCCTGAAAAAGCTAAATATAATTTCTTCATAGATCCCGTAAATAACACATTCCAATATTCTGAACATGTTTTCTGAATGTTGTTGTATGAAGTGTCTTAGTGAACAAATTTACTGCATTGTCGCTTGAACGAATATACTCGATGTCAAGTTCTTGATTTTTTTGTAGTTCTTGGATGTAGGAGAAGAATCTCGGAGTAATATGTTTTGTCCGGTCATTCTTGATATAACATTCTTCGATTTGAGTGACACATACAGCATTATCTTCGAATAATTTTGTTGGCTCCTTATTGTTGGTTAGTCCACTTGTTCTTTCGATATGTTAGATCATGTTTCTGAGTCATACACATTCTCTACATGTTTCATGAAAGACAATGATTTCTACATAGTTTGAAGAAGTAGCAACCAAATTTTGTTTATGAGACCGCTACGAGATCGCAGTTCCATCAAGTGTGAAAACATAACCGGTTTGGGACCACGCTTTATGTGGATCCGATAAATATCCAGCATCTGCAAAACCAATCAGACCAAACTCGAGGTTTCTAGAATAAAATAATCTCAAATCAATCGTACCTTGGAGATAACGGAAGATATGTTTTATTCCACTCCAATGTCTACGTGTAGGTGATGAACTATATATCTCGCAAGTAAATTTGTAGCAAATGTTATATCTGGTCGAGTGCAATTTGCGAGAAACATAAGTCCACCGATAACACTCATATAAGGTACTTCAGGACCTAATATGTCTTCATTATCTTCACAAGGTCGAAATGGATATTTTTTTATATTAAGTGATCGATTAACCATTGGAGTACTCAAATGATTCGCTTTATCCATATTAAATCGTTTTAATATCCTTTTCGTATAATTTGATTGATGCAAAAATATTACATCTTGGAAATGCTCAATTTGGAGTCCTAGACAAAATTTTGTCTTTCCAAGATCTTTCATTTCAAATTCTTCTTTCATATGAGCTCTTGCATTATCAATTTCTTTTTGAGTTCCAATTATATTCAGGTCATCTACATAAACAGTAATGATCACAAAACCTGATGGGGATTTATTTATAAATACGCAAGGACATATCACATTGTTAATATATCCCTTTTTCAACAGATATTCACTTAAGCGATTATACCACATGCTTCCGGATTGTTTTAATCCATATAATGATCGCTGTAATTTGACTGAATATAGTTCTTTGGGTCCTTTAAAGATCTTTGATCCTTCTAGGATCTTAAATCCTTCTGGGATTCTCATGTATATATCACTATCAAGGGTTCCATACAAGTATGCAGTCATGACATCCATAAGGTGCATTTCTAACCTTTTGGATACTCATTAAATATCTAAATGTAATTGCATCCATGACCGGAGAATATGTTTTTCATAATCTATTCCCGGCCTTTGAGAAAACTCTTGTGCAACAAAACGGACTTTATATCTAGTGACCTTATTTTTCTCATTTCTTTTTCTTATAAATACCCACTTGCACCCAACTGGCACTACATTTTCAGGTGTAATGACAATGAGTCCGAAAATATTTTTTTTTTGTAAAGAAAATAATTCATTTCTCATGACTATTTGCCATTTTTCCCAATCAGATCTTTTTTGACATTCTGTTACAGACATTGGATATGCGTCATCATTTTCATTTTCAATTTCTTTGGATTCAGAAAAAGAGAATATTCTATTAATATCCTCTATTTCATTTCTAACCCATAATTTTCTATTTTGGGTATAGTTAATTGAAATCTCATATGTTTGTGTATTGCGTTCATCTTCTGGACGGATTTTCTCTTCACGGTTTTCAAAAACCTATTTCCATATGTCTTCCGGACATTCCATTTGAATTGTTTCCTCTATAATCTTTTCACAAATATTTTCGAGACATTCTTTGTGAAGTTCTTCCGGAACCTTTTGATTTTGTTCTCCCAAATACTTTTTCTTACGGGGATTTTTATCTTTTGAGCCCATCGGTCTCCCCTTCTTTAACTGAATTCTAGGTTCATTTATTTTATCGCCATCAATATGTTCTACAGGAGTATTAATTCTTGATGGAACATTCACAGCGGGTATATATGATTTCGTCATTCGTTTTATATCTGTGAATGCATCTGGCAACTGGTTTGCTATATTTTGCAAATGTATGATTTTCTAAACTTCTATTTCACGTTGTTTTGTGGGAGGATCAAGATACAACAAAGATGGCGTACACCATTTAATATCTTCTTGTAGTTGTTTAATTCCTCCTCTAATGTAAGAAATTCATCTTCATCGAAATGACAATCGGAAAATCGTACCGTAAACATGTCACCAGTTCGCGGTTCAAGATACCGAATAATACTTGATGATGTAAATCCAAAATAAATCCCTAATCTTCTCTGTGACCCCATCTTTGTTCTTTTTGGTGGGGCTAAGAACATAAACCGCACACCCAAAAATTTGGAGATGAGATACATCGGGCTTCTAGCCAGATGTTAATTGTAATGGGGAATATTCATGATATGCACTTGGTCTTATCTGTACCAATGCTGCTGCATGCAATATAGCATGACCCCATACTAAAATTGGGAGATTTTTTCTTAAAATTAATGGTCTAGCAATGAGTTGTAACCGTTTAATCAAAGTCTCAGCCATGCCATTTTGTGTATGAACATGCGGAACCGGATGTTCAACATCGATTCCAAGAGCCATACAATAATCGTTAAAGGCTTGTGACGTGAATTCACTAGCGTTGTCAAGTCTTACTTTTTTTATAGTATAATCAGGGAATTGTGCTCTTAACCTGATTATTTGGGCAATGAATCTTGCGAAAGCCATATTTCGTGTGGTTAACAAACATACATGTGACCATCTACTAGACGCATCAATTAAAACCATAAAGTATCGAAATGTCCCACATGGTGGGTGAATAGGCACGCATATATCACCATGTATTCTTTCTAAGAATACTATAGATTCATTACCAATTTTGGTTGGTGATGGCCGAGTAATAAGTTTTCCTTGAGAACATGTTTTACACGAAAACTCGCATGATTGAAAAATCTTCTGGTTTTTCAATGGGTGGTCATTAGAATTTTGCACAATTTTTTTTTCACCATACAATAATCGTTAAAGGCTTGTGACGTGAATTCACTAGCGTTATCAAGTCTTACTTTTTTTATAGTATAATCAGAGAATTGTGCTCTTAACCTGATTATTTGAGCAATAAATCTTGCGAAAGCCATATTTCGTGTGGTTAACAAACATACATGTGACCATCTACTAGACGCGTCAATTAAAACCATAAAGTATTGAAATGTCCCACATGGTGGGTGAATAGGCACGCATATACCACCATGTATTCTTTCTAAGAATACTAGAGATTCATTACCAATTTTGGTTGGTGATGGCCAAGTAATAAGTTTTCCTTGAGAACATTTTTGACACGAAAACTCGCGTGATTGAAAAATCTTCTGGTTTTTCAATGGGTGGCCATTAGAATTTTGCACAATTTTTTTCATCATAACTGATCTAGGATATCCTAGTCTTTCATACCAGACTTTGAATGTACTCGTAAACTTTTGGTTTATCGTAATATACGATTCAATTATATTTATATTTGTGTAATATAATCGAGAGGACATCATTGGTAATTTTTTTCAATATTTTTTTTTGCTCCCATATAATGCAAAGATATTCAATGTTATTTTTCTCATTGTCTCTATGTGATATCCATTTGTACGGATTTTTTTGAAACTTAATAAGTTTCTATGAGACTCGGGGGAATATAAAACATCATTTATTTCAAATTTTATTCCCATTGACATTGAAAACTAGCTTTTCCGGAGCCTATGATAATATTTGCATTACCCGATATTGTATTCATGCTTCCGGTGGAATCTTTCATTTTAAGATAGGAGAAAAACTTTTTATCTTTAAGTATTGTATGTGTTGTAGCACTGTCTGCTAGACATATATCTCCATTCTCATTCTCAAAAAGATATATTTTTAGATTAAAATATTGATAAAGATGTATTAATAAATGTTAAACACACATATTTCAAGATCAACTTATATTATAACAAAACTATTTTACATTAAGTAATTAAAGTTCAAACTTACGTATATTTTTCAAAAAGACATTAAGTTTTGTTTTTGTTCGTAAGGAAACTAAATACAACTTTATATATATAACATTAAACTTAATTATCTTGTTCTTTGGTATTCTCGGAATCAACCAGAAAATCAACAACATCGAGATATGCATTTCCATCGAAAGAAAGTCCGAGTTTATCCAAGATAAAATTGGTTTCACTTTCTTTTCCTTTTTGTTTCTGTGATTTTTGATACAAATTAGCCAAATATTTTGGTGTACGACAGGTACGAGACTAATGCCCTTTCATGCCACATCTGTAACAAACATTTTCATATTGTATGTTTTGGCGTACATGAGGTACGCGACTAACTTCATTTTCGTGGACTTTATTCTTTCTCCCGAATTTGGATTCATTGGGACGAAAACCTCTTTCTTTTCCTCGTCCACGTCCACCTCTTCGTTCATGTCCACGACCACGACCATGGCCTCGACCACGTCCATGTCCTTGCCAATTATTGTAACTCGATGATACAACATTCACTTCTGGGAATGGAGCTGATCCAGTAGGACGAGACTGATGGTTCATCATCACAAGTTCATTATTTTGTTCAGAAATAAGGAGAACTTGCATTAACTCCGAATAACGAGTATATCCTTTTGCTCGATATTGTTGTTGCAGGATTACATTTCCAAGGTGAAATGTTTGGAGAGTTTTTTTCGATCATATCATAATCACTTACTTTTTCTCCACATAATATCATCTTAGAAGTGATTCCGAACAACGCGGAATTATATTCACTTACACTTTTATAATCCTGAAACCGGAGATTTAACCACTCATGTTTGGCTTTTGGTAAGATCACATATTTCTGGTGATCAAACCTATCTTTGAGTGATTGCCATAGATCTCAGGATCTTCTTTCTCATCGGATGTTGTTTCCGACCTATCGATGGTGCTAAGAAACTTTTTTGCTTTTAAATGCATTTTTGTAGCTACTGCCTATGTCATATAATTTTTTCCAGATATATCAAATGCATCAATATCGAGTTTTGCCAAATTTGACATTATAACTATACACATAATAAAACAATGCGTTAAACATCAGTTTTGTAAAAAAATCATTTTACAATTATTTTTAATAAATAATCATGATAAAATTTTGGTTATAGATTTTAATTTTTATAAATATGTGTGATCAGTTTTAAAAAATTTAGGCATAATGATCACATAAATTAATTTATGATAAAATTATAAAACATTATTGAATATAATAACACATAAATTAAAATAATTTCAAGAGGCATTACCTACCACATAAATGAGGAGGCAGTGTCTACAATATAATATTCAAGAGGTAGAACCTACCATATAATATTTACAAGGCAGAGCCTACTATATAATATTCAGAAGGCAAAGCCTACCATATAATATTTAGAAGACAGATCCTACCATATAATATTCAGAAGGTAGAGCCTACCATATAATATTTAGAAGGCAGAGCCTACCATATAATATTGAGGTGGCAGAACCTACCATATAATATTGACGAGACAGAACCTACCATATAATATTGAAGAAATAGAGCCTACCATATAATATTCAGAAGGTAGAGTCTATCATATAATATTTATAAGGCATAGCCTACTATATAATATTGAGGAGACAGAGCCTACAATATAATATTGACGAGGCAGATCCTACCATATAATATTGACGAGGCAGAGCCTACCATATAATATTGAGGAGACAGAGCCTACCATATAATATACATGTATTAATAAAAACAGAATTTTACCTTGTTTTAGGATCTCAGGTAGATGGTATAAACACTCGTGATGATAACGTGTTAAATAATGTTAGAAAGATGAGAGAGAGGAAGAGATTTTTTATGAAATGAAGATTGTTGATTATTACTCTTTACCATTACAACTCACCTATTTATATTGGTGTTAACCAACTTCATAAGTCGGTTGTAGATAATTATTTACAAAAAATTGAAATTTTGTTTTGTTTTCTATCTAACGAAATGTAAAATAAAAAGAAAACAAAATGATAAGATTAATTAAGAATTAATACATATGAATAATGGGGTAAGACAATAGATTCGATTAGTTGCATTAGTCTAAGAACTAATTAGCTACATTAGTGTTAGTGTTAAACATATCCTAATCATGAATAATTATAATATATGAGTAATATTTTTAAATAGTACCTTTTAAATTTTTTCTTCCAAATCTAACATTATAAAATTAAAATTCCGAAATAACAAAAATAATTATATAAAAATACTTATTTATTTTCAATAAATTATAGGGCAATTGACTAAAATAGCACCATTTCAAGTTTTTGTTCCAAATATAGCACTAATCATTTAAATTTCTAAAAATAGCACAAATTTAATACTAAAATAATTGAAAACTTATTCCTAATGAAAAAAATTTAAACCCTACATTAGAAAAAGTGAACCCAAACATTATGTTTTAATTTTATATTTTTTTATTTAAGGTAAATAATTATTTTTACATAATAATTTATGCTATTTTGGGAATTTTAGTTTTATTGTGCTAAATTTGGAAGATAAATTTAAAATGGTGCTATTTTAGGGTATTATATTTGTGTTCATTTTTGAAATTTAGAGTTTATTTTTCTATTAAAATATAGTTTTAATGCATTTTAATTCTAAATTTGTGTTATTGTTGGAAATTTAAACTAATGATACTATTTTTTGAAAAAAAATTTAAAATATGTTATTTTAGATAATTTTCTATAATATAATAGTCTTAAGCATCATTTATCAACATCGAATCTACTTAATCTACCTTACTCACACTCTATATAGAGGACTACTCATGCACTGACTATGAAAAGCAAAACATAAATAAAAGAAAAGAGTATTGACGAACCAAATGAATTTTGTTTTTAGTTTAAGGAGGCAAAATGAGAAACAAAATACTTAGATTTTTTGTAGTTAAAAACCCTTATATAATCTAGTAAAAATAAACTGGGTCAACATGTAACAAACCAGATTAACCCAAAAATAAAAGAAAAAATAAGACGCATGATAGGTGAACCATCGACCACGGGGTAGATGGTTGCAAAATTCCATGGGTTTTGTTTCCTGAGCCATCAGCCAGAGGCAGATGGTAGCAAATTTCTAGGGATTTGGCCTCTTGAGCCATCAGTTAGTGTCATCGACCTACTGGCCAGTAAATGTAAATTCCAAAGACTTGATATTTTCGTGAGATCGGCCAGTCTCATCTGTCTCAGCCATCGGTTAGTGCATCAGTCATGCCATAGGCCCCATCGTGGCTAATGGCAACTCTTTTGGGGCATATTCTCTCTCTAACCAATAATTTCTCTATTTCCAAACCCATATCACTTTTTTGTAACATTTGTAGTTGAAATCATTCGATAAAATATGAAACCATGCAAAAATGTACATCCTAAACTATAACATACATGATATATGAAAATAATTAATTGTTATAAGGTGAAACAAATGATTTAGAATGTCCATGAATACAAGAAAAATGGTGGTTAAATGCAAGATCAAATAATGCCAAAATTATGAGTATCATCTATTTTCCACAAAATTTTACTATCAATCAAATAACGTTTTTTTTACAATATATTTTTTGTTTCAAAATTAAAAAAAACAATGAATAGGACTAAACACAAAGATCCTAAAACAAGATAAGTAAACCAACTCTATATTTGTTCTCTCTTTTGATGCTTTGATATAATGAAAATAGATTTCTATTTATATGGGTTCATGTATTTTTCTATCTTATAAGAATTGGAAGTGATATCACCAAATCCAATGATGATTAGAATTGTGGGAGATGGAACAAAACCATGTTGAAATCTAGATTGGGCTTTAATATTGTGCCCAATTCATCACCGTTTTATTGTTCTAAGACCATTTGCTACTTGTTTCTATGGAGATTCCACATCTTTTAGTGAAGATTTGTTTTTATCAAACTTTTACCTCTTACTTTTTATTATGCATTTTTCATTTCTTGTGTATACTTTGTTCTTGAGAATGTATGCTTTGTGGATCACGACTTTGGTAAATAGGATGATTAATTTGTGGTTGATTCATGATGATTAAGATTAAGTATTATTGTTTCTCACTATTGAGGTTGTGATTATTGTTACATTTTTATTCATCATTCAAAATTTAGACTTTATTAGGTTTTCCTTGCTCATAATGTATCGGTGACAATATTTTACTAATTATGCATTATTAGTCAATGACATTTGCTTAGGTAAATATGATGATGAACTTATGGTTCATTAAATATTATTGTTTTCAGTATTGAGGTTGTGTTATGTTAGATTTTTTTATCATTCAAAATTTAGACTTTATTAGATTTTTTTTGCCCATACCTAAATATTTTACTAATCCCTAATATATATATATTAATTGAAAAATATTTAAACAAAAAATCTTACATTAACGTGAGATTTACAAATATGTCACGTTGACATATCACACCATCAAAGCATTTTAAAAGAAATATTATATAAGACATAATTTATTTAAGTATTTACGAAAATGATATTAGACAAATATTTATCAATATATTATATATAAATCTATAATATTTCGATATAAAAGACAAACACAATATAAAACAAAATATCAAAAATTTTAAAAAATGAGTCAAACAAAATATAAAACAAAAATTTGAATTAATTGAATATTTATCATATATACCATTATTTATCTGTTTAATAATTTTGTATATCCAAGATATCGACAACTTAAATTCATTTGTATAATCCGATTTCATTGTATATTTTATTTGTATAATTAATATTAAATTTTTAAAAAATATATTTAAATAAGAGATAAATTATATACATATCTAATTTATATTTAATAAATAAATAATTAATTATAATATATAAATATTTTCCCCAGAGTGAGTCTAAATCTTGTTATGCATTTATTAGACAATTCTGCATTTATTAGACAATTCTGCATTGTGTTGTATTCACATTATGGTAAACGGAAATTAATCTAATAAAGTAATTAAGAAAAAGATTAGTGCCACAAAAATGAATTATTTAGTTGTAGGTTCCATTGTATTGAGAATGTGTGTTGACCATATTGACTGTAGCATATTAGATTGATTATCAATCTATCTTTGAAAATTGCTTTGCTTTTGCTTTATTATCGTTGCTAATAGTTTACTATTCTTTATAATTTGTTGTTTGCTTAGTTTTAGTTTTTGTTTACTTTTTTTTTTAATTATATTTGCATGTTTCTTTCTTTTACTTTTATATATATTTACTAATTTTGGTGTGACAAAAAAACCAATCCTATTTTCTTAGGTTGAATACTTTTTATATAACATTGTATGCCATTTTTTACTTTTTGGATCGATCTTTAAGTACTCATTTATGTATTTGCGAATTATTTAAACTTTGATAAAATTTTCAAAATTACATATCCTATATTCTCCAGAATTTTTCGAGCATGCATAAAACAAATACAACAATCATATCCTGAAAATCCGATTCAAACATAACCATATTATTTCTTTACATATGTTAAGATTAATAATAAGGTTAATCAACGTTTATATATATAAAATGGCTTAAACAAAGACTAAACTCTGTTTCTTATTACAAAAAGGTTTATTTTAGATTTTTTATCCATTTAACTTTATATATAGTCAAAATGGCTTTAGGTTCTATCTTGATTTAAGCCTTTTTCAGAACCATCAATATTATAAAAAAAAATTGTACCAAAAATGAATCTTTGTAGTATTTGAATTCAAAAAAAGATAGTAGTGTTTTCAGAACCATCATTTCAATTATTGTTGTTTTATGTTTTCAACATATTATATCTATTGTTTTGGGGGATGTGTTTTGAGTTTTTTAATCTTTTTTAATTATTATATATTTAAAATTGAAATGTATAACTCAATTGAAATGTTTCAAATTTGGTATTTGATAAAGATCTTCTCACCGTTGGATCGAGCTCAAATTTCGCAAAAAATAGTGTAATTCGTAAGTTTACTTTAATTTTCATGTTGTTTGAAGTCAATCCAATAGTGTGATAAAAAATTACGTTAGTTTCCGTGAAAACATTTAGTTTCCGTGAAAAAGAAAATCATGTGCTGGAATTTACCCGAGAGTAAATGGATAGGTTGATTCACTCATACTTTTTTTCTTTTATCATATTTTGTTTCTTCATTACTATGTTTGAGTAGCTTCATAAGTTTTAAAATTTTCAAAAGAATTTTAGAAATTGATCAATCATATTGTTAGAATATAAAAACTAGCTTTAACCACCAATTTCTTTTATTTCTGTCTTATTATAGCTTGAGTCTAAATATGTAACATTAGTATTTGTGGATTAGATCATTTAGTCCTAATGTGTTTGTTTATACACTTGCACCAAATTTCTCTGAATTAAAACCTAAGATATCAACTTTTCATCACTTTCAATTGTTTTATTTGCTTATTTTTTCCATCATTTGATAAATATAATTTGATGTTTTCTACTAACAATTACAATTTTTTTATTTATTTTGAAATCATTCTTTCTGTATTATTTTACTTGTGAAACAAATCTTTTCGACATAAACAACATGAATGTAGATAATACATGTAGATATAAATACATGGATAAACCGAATAGAAATAAAATATTAGAAAAGTAAATGGATTATTGTACATGTATATATAAGTAAGTATAAATACAAAATAATTTGTTATTAATCATGTATTGATTTATTAGATATTGATTTACATAAACCATAAACTCTAATACCAAATGGTTTACATAAATCCTAACATGTCTAATTTGTAGTTTCTTTGAAACTATTCTCTAATCATCCAAATATTCTATTCTTTTGATGTGAGCCACAATATTGAACATGTTATAATGAACATTGCATGGAAAAGTTAAAATGCTTCTCAGTTAGAGATTATAATATAACCACATTATCTATTATAAACTATAATTAGATTTATACTCACATCACAGAAAAAAATATTCGTATATTATAATTAATTAATTATTTTATTATATATATATATATTATATTATTAATTATATATAGTATTATGTCGCTGAATTCAAAAAGTATTTCTATAATTTAAATAAATTACATAGGTCACTGATCTCATAGTAAAATATAGTAATTTTCTAACAAAATTAATAGTAATGGAATATATTATAATTATTCTAATAACTTAAATCTATTTATATATTTATTTAAAATTATTTATAAATTATCATATATGTCAATTAAAAAATAAACTAATTGTTTTTATGAATTTAATAGTATTTTTAGTTAGTTTAATAAAATATATTGATTTTTTAACCAAATTAATAGCAATGACATATATTATAATTATTCTAGTAACTTAAACTCATTTATATATTTATTTTAAACTTATTATGGTGATGACACGTCAATATGATATTTTTGTTAATAACATGTTACAGTAAGATTCGGGAGACATGGTACAAGCCCGGTGAAGAAATGAAATGCAAATTTAATCTTTCATAAAAAGAGGAAAAAGTCTCGACTAAAATAATTTTTTAAATTATTTTTTCAAATAATATATTAAAATAAAAAAATGAATGATTAGATAATCAACTTATTTTAATAATGTGCAGCTTGATCTAGTATTTATATTGATTCAGTTTAAAATTTAATATTTCGAAGATTTTAAGTGGTTTTTCCCTACCAATTATATGAAACACAAAAAAAAATTATCATTTGAAAAAATAGAGACATATAAATAGATTTGACATATATAAGAAGATGGACCAAATTCTTCTTCAAACACATCTTGATTGGGAATCAATTTGTTTTTGTATTTTTTAGCTTCAAGCCATTCCTATAACAGAAATAAAGATATTGTATATAAGCAAAGATACGTTCTCCCACCAATCATCCGACATGTTTATTCTTCCCATAGCATCATACCCAAGTCCAGTTCTATTGTGAGTTAACCTCTTGAATTTAGCGTATACTTTTTTCCTAGCATCGTACGTTTTTGAAATGTTTCCATTGGAGGAGTCTTTTCCCAAATCTCTCCTCAAACTTCTTCATAATGGAATCTTTCCCAGTTTGATTCATTCCAAGTTTGGGCATGTTTCCTTTTCTTTTCTCATCCGCATAAAGTTGAAAAAAGTACCGACATTCTTCATCGATCCAATTCTAAAAACAATATATAAAATTAGCTACAAATCAGTCAATAAATAACCTATAATTTACTTACATCAATAGCCATCTTAAATTGTGGATTTGATTGATGTTTTTATCTTTTAAAGCTACTGTAAAAAAAAATATGGTTAAAGAGAAGACAAACCGTAGAAAATTGCATTCAAAATTGAATCCATCTTACAAAAAGAAAATTGCAGAAAACTACAAAAAGAAAACTGAACAAAACTGCAAAACTTATTTTACCCACTTCCATTAGTTGTTGATATGGAGAAAATTCAATTTTTATACATATACATTAATATTAAAAATTTCTCAAAAATACTCAAAAATTCTCACAAATTCAACACATCCCACTACGAATCCCACTACGAATCATTAACTACCCAATGAAACTCACAAATTCTTCAAGAAGAGTAAGCATCTACATTGGCTATTACTTAAACTAATGATTCAACCATGATACCTTCTTAAAATCTATCACAAAAAAGTTTAGTGTTACTGATGAAATGCTATAGAACCAGAGAATAAAGTTGATACGAAAAAAACTCAAAATTTGAATAATCAACTAATGCCAACACCCTTACAAGGTAGTTCCACTCAACGCCAAATACAAATAAAACAAACCTACAGTCACGCAAAGTTACTATCCCCAAATAAACGTATTTTTTGTTCGTTTGGGATTCAAGGAAAAGCTCCCAATCCATAACAACCTGAAATTTCAAACTCAGAAACACAGATCCACATGTTACTCCTTTTCAAGTTTTTTTAGTTCACTACATTGAAACAGACTTTTGCTTATGCAGCTACGTTCAAAGTTTATTCTTTTTCTATTTTTTTCAGTTCAGCTACTAACCCAAGCAAGGATCAAATATCTGCCATCAATTTCACAATTCAATTGGATTTCACAAGCAATCATATATTACTTAAACTTAAGCAAAATCATTTAACGGAAATACAAAAAAATAATCTCTTTCAACTTCTCCATTTCACAAGTATACTTTTCGACACCCCTATTTTGAGATGCATTCAAATCAATTGCTCAAAATCATGTGCAGTCAGCATAGTGAATCTGAGCCTATGTTAGAATCTTTTTCCACCATATGATTCACACGTAAACTCTAAACAAATGCTTTGAAAAATTAACTCAGAAAAGGCGAAATCAACAAGACTACAAAGACACCTTCAAAACGGTGGAGTTTGACTTCCTTCATCTTGCTTCGTTTCCCCCAGGAGAAACAAAAATGTGAGAAGAATAAGAAAACAGATTTACGTTCTCCCTTTATGGATGTGCGGCGAAGGTGTGCGGCCAAAGAATAAGAAAACAGATTTACGGTTTAGTTTTTATATGTAATTATCATTAGAAATAGGGGTATTTTTATCATTTATATGTTCTATCGTAATTTTTTGATCGCAATGCTAAAATTTAGTGGCGATTAAAATTTTATGTTGCCGATTACTGCGGTCGACCGCAACGTTTGACCGCAGGAAGCTGCGGCGTGCAAACGAACACCATTTCGCCGTAAGACGCAACAGCAGCTTTATGCGGCTGCGAAACGAACAACATTATTATTGTTTATTAGTATTGAGGTTGTGTTATGTTAGATTTTTTTATCATTCAAAATTTAGACTTTATTAGATTTTTTTTGCCCATACCTAAATATTTTACTAATCTTTAATATATTCATTGAAAAATATTTTAATAAAAAAACCTTATATTAACGTGTGATTTACAAGTATATCATGCTGATATATCACATCATCAGAGCATTTTAGGACAAATATAACATAAGATATAATTTTTTAGAGTATTTATGAAAATGACATTAGACAAATATTTAATAGTATACTATATGTAAATTCATAATATTTTGACATAAAACACAAACATAATATAAAACAAAATATCAGAAACTTTTAAAAATGAGTCAAACAAAATATAAAATAAAAATTTGAATTAATTGAATATTTATCACAATATCATTCTTTACCTATTTAATCACAATTTTATTAAACTAAATCAGTTAATAAATTAAAAACTTTCTCACTTTTCTATATTACAACACCATAAAGCTTTCTCATTTCAATTATTCTTGTATTGTGTTTTTAATGTACTATATCCATTGTTTTGCAGGTATTTTGAGGTTTTGAATAATTTTAAATCTTTTTTGATTACATATTTAAAATCACTTTGTATGAAAAGAAACACTTCTTGAAAATTGGAATGCATAACTCAATTGAAATGTTTGAAGTTTGGTATTCGATGAAAGTTTTTCCACATATGGATCGAGCTCCAATTTCGCCAAAAGATAGTGCAATAAATTTTATTTTTTTATCATGTTTTTATTACTATGTTTGAATAGTTTCATAATTAAGTCTTAAAATTTTCAAAAAAAATTTAGGCATTAATCAATCATATTTTTAGAGTCTAAAAACTAGATTAACTACCACACTTCTTTTATTTCCATCTTATTATAACTTGAATCTAAATAAGTGTAAGGAAATAATGATATTTATGGATTAGATCTAGTAATAATGTGTTTGGTTGTACATTCAGAATTATTTGAATTAAACCTGAGATATCATCTATTCATCACTTTCAACTGTTTTATTTGCTTATTTTTTGCCATATTTTGATAAATATATTTTGTTGTTTCATACTAAAAATTACAACTTTTTTTATTTATTTTGAGATCCATGTTCCTATATTGTTTTATTTGTGAATAAATCTTTTCGACGTGAAAAACAAAAATGTAGATAATACATGTAGATAAAAATATGTAAATAAACCGAACATAGATAAATTATTAGAAAAATAAATGGATTATGTGTAAGTAAGTATAAATACAAAATAATATGGTTTGCGTTATAATATGTGAACTAGATTTATATCTATACCCTGCATAGGGAAAGATATTCATAATTATAAAATATTATTTATTAAAAATATATATTATATATTTATAGAATTTTAATTCTTATTTAAAATTATTTTAATATTAATTTTTGTATATATAAATTAAAGAAATAAAAATAATTTTTTATGAAATTTAATAGTATATTTTTGTCAGTTTAATAAAATATATTGATTATCTAACCAAATTAATAACAATAACATATATTATAATTATTCTAATAATTTAAACTTATTTATATATTTATTTAAAATTTATTGTGGTGATAACACGTCAGTATATTTCTATTAATAACACCTTAGGACAAAATTATTTTCTTAAAATATTTCTCAAATAATATATTAAGGATAATAGTACATGTATATCTTTCATATAAAATTTGTTATGAATCATGTATTGATTTATTAGAGATAGATTTACATAAACCATAAACCCTAATACAAAATGGTTTACATGAATCCTAACATATCTAATTTGTTGTAGTTTCTTTGAAACTATTCTCTAATCATCCAAAAAAATTATTCTTTTGACGTGAGCCACAATATTGAACATGTTATAATGAACATTGCATAAAAAAATTAAAATGCTTCTCAATTAATATATTAGATATTATAATATAACCACATTATCTATTATAAACTATAACTAGATTTAAATTTTGCATATAGAAAAAATATTTGTATATTATAATTAATTATTTATTTTGTTATTCTATATATAATATATTATTAATTATATGTATTATTATGTCACTGAATTCAAAAAATATTTCTATAATTTAAATAAATTACATAAGTCATTGATCTCATAGTAAAATATATTAATTTTTAACCAAATTAATAACAATAGGATGTATTGTAATTATTTCAATAATTTAAATATATTTATATATTTATTTAAAAGTATTTATAAATTATCGTATATGTAAATTAAAGAAATAAAAATAATTACTTTTTATGAATTTAATAGTACTTCTAGTTAGTTTAATAAAATATATTAATTATTTAACCAAATTAATAGCAAATACATATATTGTAATTATTGTAATAATCTAAATTTATTTATATATTTATTTTAAATTTATTATGGTGATAAAACGTAAACATACATTTATGTTAATAACACATTATAATAAAATTATTATTTTTAAATGTTTCACAAATAATATATGAGAATAAAAAATAAATGGTTAGATAATCAAATTATTTCCATAATGTGCAATTCGATTCAGTATTTATATTGAATCAGTTTAAAATTTAATATTTTGAAGATTTTAAGTGGTTTTTCCCTATCAAATAAATATATTATCATTTGAAAGAATAGAGACACATAAATAGATTTGACATATATAAGAAGATGGACAAATGGCAAGAGGCAAAGAAGAAGGAACCACATTCTCTTGCATATATATCATTCTGTGATGGTTTGCGTTATTACACCGCAGAATCAAAACTACATCACATTTTATTGTTCAAATCTTTCTTTTGTCTTTCTGTGCTTTGATATTGAATCCGAAAATGGTCAAACTAATCAACCCAAATCGAATCCAACCGCCAAGATCAATTGAGTTTAAGGAGGATCAATGGTATTAATAGCAGATTAAGTGATATGAGTAATGAGATTCATAGTATAATGGAATAAAGATAGTAAAGCATGTAGGCTTAATAAACACATACATTTTTAATATTCAATTTCTTATTCTTTCATTTTCAGTACAAGAAAGTTTCTAATAAAATTAACATTTATAATAAAATTTTGGTATTTCTCCTTCTCACCATATATTTAAAACATATAGAAACTAAAAATATTTAGCATATATACAAAGTCATTCAAAATTACATTAATAAGAGGTTTCATCGTTCCGTTTTTTATTAAGTTATTATATAGTTCTAATTAATTTCATATTTCAATCATAACTTTCTTTTGTTTAAATGTTTCAATTCTTCGAATATCTTAGATAATGAAATTTTACTCGGATTTTCTTTTGCAAGCATGTCTTTTTGTATGAATATTGTGTAAAATTTCATTGCATTACTTTTTATTATGTTTTTGTTATGCTAGCTTTGAAGAGTTGTGACTATTGACTATTGGTTATGTTCGTTTGTCATCTACAATAAGTTGCGGTTGTAACTGCGATAGATTGTTGTTTGTTTATTTATCGCAATTATCTACGGTTAGACACTGCGTTATCTGTCATAATTTTTTCGACCGTTGATTAAAACAACGATGCGACTAAAAATTTACGATCAACCGCAACCACCGACGGCAGACAAACGAATAACATATATTGTAGCTGTATTCGGACTGTTAATCGCAGTTATAGCTACATCCACAACCATTTACGACGATCAAATTAACAAAACTATTATAATTATCTTTTAGTGTTAAAATTGAAAATTTCACACTTTTTATGAGCTTCTAATGAAATATTAGTGAGATATTCAGTCTATTGTACACATAAGCAAGGAAATATATTATTATGTTACTAGGAAATTTCGAAAAACAACTCTTCTATATTTTACTAGGAAATTAATTTTCAAATCTATATCACAATTTTAGAATCCTAGTCACATTTTAAAATTTCATATATAATAGATTAAGTACAATGTTAGTTGAAAATCTAATTATCCTATTGTTACCATAGAATATTTCATTATTTTCTATCCTCTTAATATTATTTTCTATTAATTATAAATTAATTCACTGTTTATCCTATTAGTAATATTTTTTATTATTTATAAACTGATCCCTTTTTAATAGTTATTTTCTTGTTTTTAATATTTTCATAATATACTAAATGAATATCTTTCAAATAATTTAATGTTAAAAAAAATTATGGAAAATTTAATGTATGTGATTTGGCCCCTTGGTCTTTGATTAACCTTCAAAACTCATATATACTAAAAACAAGAATATATTAATTTTAATTCTTTTTTTTGTCATCTGAACCTAATAATATAACATTTTCATATGAAAATTTAAAATACTCATACAAAAAAGTGAAATCGAACTCTACACCTTTACAATATACATAAAAACGGTATAACTAATAACTCACTTATTCCTTCTCATTTTGTTACTTTTTTTAATTGCATAAAAGTTGAACAAGTATAAATATTTGGTTTTAGCTCTTAATTATGGTTATTTGTGATGGTTCAAAGATAAGAAGAATCTTATCGTTGAGACAAGAGAAGGTTTTACGTAGACACTAATGCATGTTCGAACTTAAAATTAGATGATTTGTATCATTGCTATGGACGTAAGTAGTTTTTATTCATCCATTAAGTCTTGTTCGTTTGGTCGCCGCAGGCAGTTATGGTTGTAATCAACATTGTGGTTGCGGCAGCGGTAGATTTTATTCGTTTGTCTATTACCGGCGGTTGTGATTGCGATTGATCGGAGATTTTTAGTCGCACCGCTGTTTTAATTAGCTATCGAAACAATTGCGACGCAGAACGCAACTTCTGACCACTACATATGAACTAAACGAACAATAATTTGTCGTAGCCGCAGGAACCTGCGGCTGACAAACGAACATGACCAATATATCGATTTTGGTCATTTGTGTTGTAAGGATCCGTTTCAATATTCCAAAAACATCATACAAGTAAATATACAGTCGAATTCTATGAGATAATGCAGAGCTCAGTTGTTCTTTTCTATACAAAAAAAATCAGCTTTATTTCGAAAATACTCTTACCACAATAATGAATAAAAACTAATTTTATCATCAAATTCATAAATTTGAACCGTACTAATACTCTGTTAACGGTTCCCTTTTTTCAAGACCGGCTCTTGTAACGGTATGTTCCAATATTCCAATAAGGTCATCCGGGTAACATACAGTCGAACTTATGAGATAAATGCAAAGCTCATTTGTTCTTTTTTATAGATTTAAATAATGTATTGTGATCATCTTGTTGATGTTTGATATAGTAATATTAAAACTGTAACACATAGAATGATTAAAAGGGATGAATGCGGAAGAATGTGATGATGAGGAAAGTGGTTAAATATTATGATTATGCTACCCATTTACTCATCATCTTATCATTCATCAACTAATTTACTCTCAGTCCCTAAACCGAATGGTAAAGATATGTTATGTTTCTTTAGTATATATAATATCTTCATACCAAATACAGCCTATAGGATTGGCTGAGTAGGCGACGATCAGAAACACTATGATGTTTTGTTTGTAATAATAACTATTTTTTAAAAATATTTTATGGCAATTGTATAAAATAACATTATTTAAAGTTTTTATTCCAAATATACTACTAATTATTTAAATTTAAAAAAATAGCATATATTTAATAGTAAAATTAAATAAAAATTTCATTTTAATAAAATAAATTTAAACCATAAATTAAAAAAAGTGAATACAAATATTATGTTTTAATTTTATATATAGTTTATTTGAAATAAACAATTATTTTCACATAATAATTTGTGATATTTTAGAAATTTTATTTTTAATATGTTATATTTGGAAGATAAACATAAAAACGTGTTATTTTAGGGTACTACTCAATATTTTAACATATTACTATTTAAACTTTCAATATTGAAGTAAACATCTAAATTTTGAATTAATTTTTGAATAATACCCTAAAATAGCACTATGTTTATCTTACAAAATTAACACATTAAAAATAAAATTCTAAAACTAGCATAAATTATTATGTGAAAATAATTATTTACCTTAAATAAACTATATATAAAATTAAAACGGGTAATTTTGTAAAATAGCATCTTTTTAAGTTTTTATTCCAAAAATAATATCATTAGTTTAAATTTCTAATAATAGCATAAATTTAAGATTAAAATGCATTAAAACTATATTATAATAGAAAAAATTAAACCATAAATTGGAAAAAATGAACCCAAATATAATACTTTAAGTTTATGTATAATTTATTTATAGTAAATAAGTATTTTTACATAATTATTTGTGCTATGTTTGAGAGTTTAATTTTAAAATGCTAGATTTGTAAGAAAAACTTTAAAAGATGATATTTTATGGTATTACTCAATTAAAACATAATATTTTGATTCATTTTTTCCAATTTAGGGTTTAATGTTTTTCATTAGAAATAAATTTTTAATTATTTTAGTGTTAAATTTGTGATATTTTTAGAAATTTAAATGATTAGTGATATATTGGGAACCAAAACTTGAAATAATATTATTTTAGTCAATTGTTCTTAATTTTTTATATAGTTTTATTTCAATTTACAAATAAAATTCAAAATTAAATTATCTATATATATAATACGAAGACGAGCTATAATATATAGTTATGCATGAATTTATATAGTTTTTACATTATTTCAATAACTCTAAAATATATATATAATTTTGCATTATTTCTTATTTGATTTTGATAAATACGAATCATACTACAAATGATAGAATTGATGAGGAAAACAGAAAGATCATATAAATTAGATTACATAATAAAATTGTAAAATAAAATAAAGAGATAACTTTTATCAAAACCGAAATTAAAGAAAGATTATGGTAATTAATTATATATGCTCACGACTTAGGAAACATAAATAAGTTTGTTAAAACAAAAGGAGAAAAAGCATCACAATTTATATACTAAGAAAGAAAGTGTTTCTAAAGAGTGCAAATGCAAAACCTGAAATCATTAATTTTCTTTCTTTTTTCACAATTTTCTCTCATATTTGTAAGTTAAACCTTTTACAATAAACATTCTTCACATCTCTCACCTCTCCATTTATCAAAACACAAAAGAAACATTCTTCATTTCCAGATCCGATCGATTCATAGATTCAAGAAGCTTTTTGCACCAGAAAAAGAAGATAAACAGGTTCTTTTTTATATAATCATGCATGTGTGTGTTTATTAATATTAAATTGATGAATCTTGCAATTCCCAGTTTTTCTCTGGAAAATGAATTTTGTATTTTCATTAGTTTTTTCTGAGAATCCAAACACTCAATTTCTTCTTCAATACCCAAAATGTTAATTAATTATCAAAAGATTTCGAGGATGAGAGGGACAATTCAATACTCACTTTTACTTTTCTTTTGTTTCATCTTTGCTTTCTGCTAATTATCTAACTTTTTCAACAGAATAGACATAACTTAACTTAATTAACCCTTAATTTATGGATGCTCAAAATAGACATGTAGTTTGTTTTGTTTAGTATATTATATTACTCTTTTTTTTAAATAATAAATGTGTTGAATTTTTCATATATATTATTAATTAAAACTTGATTATAAATACATAAAACAATAGTAATTCAATAAACTTAATTATTTCCTTGAAATTAAATCTAATCATCATTAATTTATAAAAAGTGCATCAAAATTTTATCTTTATGAAACAAATATAAAAATTAATTTTATTGATTGAAAAGGGCATGCTAGAACTATAAGTACTAATTTATATAGCCAAATCTTTATAATTTACCTATTTGAATTTGATTAGGATTTTTATTTATTTTAACTAGATCAAGATTTTGTTTCATTTATGCAGCAATTTCATTTGCTTGTCTCTTTTTTATTCTGCAGCATTTGCAATCGATAAAAATAGCAGTTTGTTAAGTTTTTGTTGCAAATGTAATAAGAAAATTAAATTTTTAAAATTAGCAAAATTTTAATATTAAATACCTGAAAACTTATTTCTAATAAGAAAAAAATTAAATCATAAATAGAAAAAAAATTCAACTATAATATTTTAATTATATTTGTAATTTATTTATGGTAATTATATATTTTTCAGAAAATAATTTATACTATTTTTGAAATTTTAAGTTTAAAATACTAAATTTTTAACAAAAACTTAAAAAATATACTATTTTATAATATTACTCTTTTTTTTACTTATATACCTAAAACTATATTTCTTAACTCCTTCCGAAATAGGCGATCAGTCAAATAATATTTTTGTAATTTAAATGTGTTTGATATTTAAAAAGAATATTATATTAAGATTTTACGGTTTTGAATTCTCTTAAAATATGTTTGTTAGATTTAGTTCTCTTCAAAACTAAACTTATAACTTTGGGATTTACG
Source organism: Pugionium dolabratum (assembly GCA_018901945.1). Classification (NCBI taxonomy): domain Eukaryota; kingdom Viridiplantae; phylum Streptophyta; class Magnoliopsida; order Brassicales; family Brassicaceae; genus Pugionium; species Pugionium dolabratum. The sequence goes on along the minus strand of JAEVFF010001090.1, from coordinate 18,822 downwards.
TAACTTCTTCTTGATCACCACCAAAATCTAACATAATCTTTTGATATTATTTTTTTTTCAATTATTACAACAAATATCATATCATATTTCAGCTTTCTTAAAAAGAAAATAAATAAAGAGAAACATTATTTTGGTAAAATAAAGCAAAAAGGTTATGTGATGTCGCTGCATAGCATTACCAATTGGCTAACTTGCAAAAGATATTCATAGGCCAATAGCATCCTTACACGTTTCATGTAGAATGCAAATTGTATACATTCAACTTTGTTTACATTTTTATTTTCTCTTTAATCTTTTGTTTCTCTCTCAATGGAAAGTATTTTGCCAACTTCTTAGGTTTTTCTTCGTTCTTTGTTTATTTCCATTTTATCTTATAAAGATTCTTCCTTTTCTCCTATACTTGTTTCCTTTTTTTTTTAGAATTATACAAATGATATTTCTCCTTTTTGTAGTCTAGAAATGATCCTTTTTAACCAACTTCTCAAATCTATGCAAGTCTTGTAACTTTCCATGCTTTCATGTTTTAGGTTTTTTCTTCTTGTCGTGGAATGTCTTTCTTGTGTTTAGTCGGGTCTTATATTGGCTAAGACTGGGAGATTCTTTGCCAAGGAACTTTGTTTATGATCTTCCAATGTTATGAAGAAGAGAGAGAGAGGGAGAGTCTGCAAAGAGCTATGGAGAATGGTACAAGGACTGACAACAATGGCTATGAAGCAATCAAAAGCGGTTCATGGTTTAGTCAGTTCCGTAATGGCTACAACCCATGGATGGCTAGATATGTCTATGGTCTGATATTCCTCTTGGCTAATCTACTAGCTTGGGCTGTACGCGACTATGGCCGAAGTGCCTTGACAGAAATGAAAAGTATGTCTTTTTGTAATAAAACAAAAACAAATCATACCTCAATGTCCAGATGTATGATGACTGTGTTTTAACATTTGCAGAATTCAAGAATTGTAAAGATGGAAGAAACTGTTTGGGGACTGAAGGAGTTTTAAGGGTTAGCTTTGGATGTTTTGTATCCTTCACAGGATCTTAGAATCTGTTTTCTCAGTATTCAGAAACATTTTTCTCTTAACTTGTTTTCGATAGCTTTTCAATTTCATTATGTTTCTTTCAACCGTTGGCACCTCAAAGACACATTCATCGAGAGATAAATGGCATTCAGGATGGTGGTTTGCTAAGCTTCTCATGTGGCTTGGCTTAACCATCTTCCCCTTCTTGTTACCTTCTTCAATCATTCAACTTTACGGTATAAGTTTAATCGGTTTATCGGTTTTGTTTTCGCTATCAGAATTCAGTTATCTTGACAAGTTCTTTCCTTTCCTTTACAGGTGAAGTTTCCCATTTTGGTGCAGGGTACAATTTCTTATCCTATTGTAATGGCTTTACATCTTAGAAGCTTATCATTTACTCACAACTTCTTCTCTTTATAGGGTCTTTCTCCTAATTCAGCTAATTAGTGTCATCAGTTTCATTACATGGCTGAATGAATGTTTCCAATCACAAAAAGATGCAGAAAAATGGTGAGAGTCAATGAGACAGTTCCTTATTGAGTGATTGTTTGTTATCTAATGAAGCTTTTTTTACTTTTGCAGCCATGTCCATGTGATGCTACTTGCTACAATTGCTTACACAGTATGCATATTAGGAGTGATTTTGATGTACATTTGGTATGTGCCTGATCCATCATGCTTTCTCAACATATTTTTCATCACTTGGACTTTGTTCCTCATCCAACTCATGACAAGTGTATCTCTCCATCCTAAAGTAAGTCACTTCTTCTATCTTTTGGTTTCCCCAATCTCTCTCTCTCTCTCTCTAAGTCTGATGTATTCAACAGGTGAATGCTGGATTCTTGACTCCTGGGCTTATGGGAGTTTATGTTGTGTTTATCTGCTGGTGTGCCATTCGAAGGCATGTTTCATTGAGACCATATATAGTCTCTAGTTTATTGTTTTCCAACTCTTACAAATTGTATGTTTTGCAGTGAGCCAGTGGGTGAAATTTGCAACAGAAAAGCAGAAACTTGTAGTAAAACCGACTGGCTTACCATCATAGTAATAAAATCTTGAGACCTTTCTTTCCAAGAATCTTTGCAGAGATTATTGTAAAGTAACAGTTTTGTCCATTTGTATGCAGAGCTTTGTGGTTGCACTACTTGCAATGGTGATTGCGACATTCTCCACAGGAGTAGATTCTGAATGTTTTCAGGTTTGTTTACAAATTACTTTTGATACAAAACACAAACACAAACTGACCAAACATCAGAATTGGCGTTTACAGTTCAAGAAAGATGAGAATCAAGAGGAAGATGCAATTCCTTATGGATACGGATTCTTCCATTTTGTGTTTGCTACTGGAGCAATGTACTTTGCAATGTTACTTATTGGTTGGAACATTCATCATTCCATGGAAAAGTAAGAATTTTCTATGAAACAAATACTATTCATAGAACAAAGTCAGATCATTTGAAGCTTCGTTTTTCTGTTAGGTGGACTATTGATGTTGGATGGACAAGTACTTGGGTAAGGATAGTAAACGAATGGCTTGCGGTTTGCGTTTACAGTAAGTTTATAAAGTGTTCTCTTTTTTTTTTTATTGGAATTCATTGAGACGGTATTGAAATGCTGGACAAAAAATGTTATATGCAGTTTGGATGTTGGTGGCTCCAATGGTACTGAAAAGCAGAGAAACAACATGAGAGACAAACCACTTAGAATAGATTTGAAATCACATCTTTGTGTATTGATTGTTTAGGGAGACGCAAACTATAGATTAGTGTTACTGAGACCAAAATAGGTTGTTACGATATACTGTATTTTTATTTATGCACCCAGTTTTAATATTTGTATAATTGGGTGCTAGATAAGAAATCTCAATGACTAATATCTAATTTGATTATGAATAATATTTTAAAATATTATTTTTTTAAAAAAATTATTCTAACTTTAACACCATAAAATTAAAATTCCAAATATACCACAAATAATTTTCCAAATATACCACAAATAATTATATGAAAATATATATGAACACAATTGTATAAAATAGCATTGTTTAAATTTTTATTGCAAAAATAACATTAGTAGTTTAAATTTTCAATAATATCACAAATTTAATCCTTAAAATATAAAAAATTTAAATCTTAAATTTGAAAAAAAAAATTAAATATAATATTTTAAGTTTATTTATAATTTATTTAGAGTAAATAAATATTTTCACGTAATTATTTGTGTTAATTTTAGAATTTTAATTTTAAAATGATAGATTTTAGAATAAAAAAATTTAAAAACTACTATTTTACGTATTAGTCCATACTTATTTAATTTAAATAAATTATAGATAAATTTTTTTCTAATTTATGATTTAATTTTTTCTATTAAAAAATAATATATATTTAAACTTAAAATTATATTATTTTTAAAATTTAAGCTAATATGCTATTTTTATAATAAAAATTAAAAAATCACTATTTTAGAATATTGTCATTTGATTAATATTATAATGCATTATAGTGTTTAGGTGTATAAAAAACATCTCAATCCTTAAACTGCAAATTTTCAAACAAAGACTTAAGGGGTAAATGTGTAAAACAGCAACACAAAGGAGCCTGAAGATATTGTCCCCCATTAAGTTTATTATGAGACAACAATACAACAACATCAAAGGGAAAATGAAATATAGAAAAACCAATGAATAATAATAATAATCAAAGTTACTGATGCTTATAGAAGAAGAAAAAAAACTCAACTAAAACCCTCACAGAACCGTAGTTTCACCCTTTCTTTTCTACTCATGTTTGTAATCGATTTTGATACACTTATACTACACCATACAACTCATACTTCAAAGCGTAATCAATCCTCAAGCATACATAATCCCATTTTCTTATAATCAGAACAGATTTCGAGCTAACGCTTTCGTTCTTTCTTACCCGAACGGGTTTCCTCCAGAATGATAAGAAGGTTGGTTCGAAGGAATTGCACCTATGTTGTTGTAAAATGTTTGCTGAGTCTCATATGGAGCTCCTCCCATGTTTCCAATTGGGCTTATATTGCTGCAAAACCGACGGTTAAGACTTTAGAAAACGATTCTTATACAAAGCAGAGGTCTCAGTTATCAGCTATAAGCGGTGAATGTATATTATCTACACAGCTTGATAAAAGAGTCATGGAGACGATAATTGTTAAAGCAAAGCACTGTTGTTACCTAGGTGGCACCGTTCCTGGTATTTGCGGAGATATGTACCCTTAAAATTGGGAGAAGATTGTGAATTCCACAAACAATTTCATTAGAGTCTTAATCGAGTTGAATTGAAAAAAACAGATGAAAATAGTAGGCATGCTTTACTTGGTGGCATTGCAGATGGATGGCCTGAGGCTTGAGAAGGTATATTGAAATGATTGTGTACTCCTTGAGGAGGTATCATGCCCGAAGGAGGTGTTGCACCTTGCAAAGACGCCATGGAAGGGAACATAGTTTCCTGTACCGTTTTCACATTACTTTACACGTAATCACAATTCGAATATTCTTTAAATACTTTACTAAGACCAGGGTTTAATTTAACTATTCAACTCATCAGCTACATCTTTGTAAGCATTTCATTAAATGCTCATATCAACATTTGCTTAACTGCCAGTGAGCAAATTTCTATGTAATTTCCAAAACATGCTCGTCTTCACACAAAACATTTCTATTCTGGATAAGTAAAACGAGCAAGAGGACATACTGTTCGTGTCTGTGATGGTGGCCCAGTGCTGAAGTCAAAAGGGTTCATTGATTTGGCTGGCTGCGGAGCATTTTGGAAAGGCTGAGATGATAGATGATTAATCACGAGAAAGTAAATGGCTGTGATGTCACTGATGATTTTGATGCTAAAGTGTAAAAAAATTAGAAAAAAAGCTGTACCACGGGGTTATTATACTGCTGCATGCCAAAGTGCTGCATACCGTGAGGTGGACCAGTTTGCCACCCAGGTACTGCTGCTTGGTATGGTGGGTAGGTTACAGTGAATAAATCCTACAGGCAGGTTTAGTATGTCATTTACACTTCCGGCAGATGGTTAAGATATAGAAATAGGAAAGACAAAATGACTAGAAAGTAAATTGATACCGCAGGTAATTCTGTTCTTCCGGAAGGTTTAACTTCAGAAGAATGCAGGCCACCAGAAGGGACTCCCTGAAGAGGTGGTTGCAATGAGGGTGCACTAATTGACTTTTGTACAGTAGATGCAAATGCTGTGTCCCATGGCTGTAAACAAAGCAAAAAAGATAACCACATAACATTTTTTGTCCGAAGCAGAATTTTATTGCAGTTCTTTGAGAGACCAAGCAATGAAGTGACCCACCAGTTCGTTAGAATGTCTATTTGGTGGAGGTGGTGCAAAGTTTTGTGACGCGGAATGACTAAGATGCGCAGCTCCGCTAGATAGCATAGACGTCTGAACTGGAACAGAAGAAGTCACTGCCAGCTGAGAGAGAAGAGAATCCACTGTGTTCCCACTGGGTGGTGATTGAGATACATATAAATTAGGGGCACTCGGTGGAACATCAAAAGATGCCCAGTTATCGTTAGTTACAGTTGCTGGCTGTGCAGCAGGCTGAGGTGTGGTTGATTGCGGTGCTTGTATTGCGATTGATGGAGCAGGAGGTTCAGGATCAGCATCAAAATCGATCAGGCTTACAGCAGTCTCCAGCTTCACTTCTGGTGGATTCTCATTTGTGGTAGTACTCGATGATGCAACTGACTGAGAATAGACAAACAGAAAACCGTTATTACCAGTAAATGCATGTGCTACAACAACTTTATCTAGGTAAGGGGTTACTTATATGGGTCATGTAGAGCATAAATGGTTCTGAAAATGATTAAGTCAAACCTTTGCATGTGCTGAAGCATCGTTGTTTTGGTTGACATGGGGTTTTGGAGGCTCTCCCACACGCAAAGGAATAACACTGTCACCCAAAATTTCCCTAACAGGTCGAACTAAAGGAGGGCTAGCTGAACCCAAGTCTTTCACTTGCTCAGGTGATTGGGACCCCTCTTCTGAATTTTTTCTACCCCCAAATCTGTCTTCTCTGCGCCAATCATTCACGATCTCAGGACGCGAGGGGCTTTTCTTGTAATCACCAAATTTCCTGCTACTTGGCTCAAACCCTGGACTTCTCCCACCAGGACTTGATCTGCCGCTGTAACGACGGTCATATGCATCTTCGTATGGTGGACTTCGAGACCCACTAGAACTCCGCGTCTCACTATAATCATTTTTATCGCTCTGCAGAATATGTTATTACAAGGAATCATGAACAAATTTTTATGAAGTAATGCTTATTGCATTTTTAAATAACAGGTGTCCATATAGTAATGAACAAGTCTCTTTGGAACACTCTGACTTTTCTAGACGAAATTGATTTAAAAGACATGCTTCATACCGTCTGTCCTCTTGGAGGCTTGTCATCATTCTTCTCATTCGTGTACTTCTTATTTACATACACATGTCTGATGAAGTCCCTTAACCGCTCTACATTACTGGAAGATAAAAGAACTATCAGTCAAACTAACAGATTCTTCTCTACAACAAGACGAGAGATTTTTGATACCTGCCGTCAGGCACTGACTGCCGCTGTTGATCCAGTCCTTTAAAATAAATATCCTTAGCACGCTGTTGCAGCACAAAAAATTACAAACACCAGAGATTGATTAAAATGAAAACCAGATAAAAGACACTAAACCACGAATGCCAAGATAACAACTCCTCATCAGAAGAGAAAGGAGAGGGTAACTCCTCATCAGAAGAGAAAGGAGAGGGATTGGCTCGCTTACCTGATTTCCACCTTCTTGTAGAGCAATGACTTCTTGTGAGGTAAATTTTGCCATTGATATGGATTTAACGCGGTGTGTAAACTCACGACTGAAAATTAAATGTATATGCATATATCAACATCATTACATGAACATTATTACACATGAATAGGAGGCATAAAGTGTGGAAATCTGGAGCTTACTGTATTCCACTGCAGTTAGTACAAACAAAAGTCCAGAAAGTAATGCAAACATATTGTGGTCCCTAATAAACAAAGAAGAAATGATATGAGGAAATATAAAAGTTAGTTCGTCTCAAATCTCTTGGTTTCTTTGGATGATGAAGAAAGTAAAAGAAGAGCAAAAAACTTACAAGGCTGTTACAGTTTATACATCTCTTGTTATCAGGAAGCTTGAGAAGACTCCTAATAATCCGCTCGTTTTTGTCGTCTTCTTTCACTCGACCAGCCATTCTCGCTTCCAAATTCAACTGAATAAAATTTAATTGTGAATTGCTGAAACAGTGACGAAAATTAAGACTGAGAATTGCAAATTAAACTCTTATTGCCGATGAAATTAAAGAACTTATTCAACTCAGTATCAATATTTCGAATCAACAATGCAAAATCCGAGCTCTGAATTAAAGGAATTACAGATTTATATTCGCTCAAGCAAGAAGAAAGTTCAAGCATAGACACGAGATTTGACACTAAATTTCTACTTCAGTTACTAAACCCCATCAAACGAAATGATGAAACAACCATCGTTGATCACGTTTAAGCCAAACAGATCTAGAGAAAAATGCGGAAATATCAGCGGAGAATGCAAAAAAACGTAGGCGATGTAGAAGAGAAAACATTAAAAAAACTCAAGTGCACGAACCTGAGTCACGAATCTAATAGTTCAGATTCGACGATACTTGATTCAAAAACGACGATCGAAGAGTTTTCTTCTCTTTTCTCTCTTTGTTGAATCACAATGATGAAGATGACTCTTTCCAGAGAGAGAGGGAGAATCGTACAGCTAAGAATGGTCTGCGTTACGAGAAGAGAGAGATAGAGAGAGAGTAAAGAGATGGACGGAAATAATTGACGGCGTTAGATGTGGGAATCATGTTGACGGCGGCTGTGGTTTTGTTGACAGAGGAATAGAACGGTCGTTAAATGAAGTCGTACCCGGCGACTTTGTGAAAATTACAATTTCATAAAATCCTTTATTTTTCCGGCTAATTATTAATTAAAATATTGACGTCAAAAACTTTATTTATTAATACAAAAAACTAAAAATTAGAAAATTAGAAAATTAAAAAATCAGAATAATATCTTAAAATAACACTATTTTAAATTTTTGTTCTAAATTTATCAATTTAAATTTAAAATTCTACAAATAACAAAAATTATTTTCTAAAAATACATATTTAACATTACATTTTTGTCAAATTATATTTGATCTCCCTCATTACGTTTAATAATTTTTGTCAAATTATATTCGATCTCTCTCATTATATTTTTCAATTTTTTTTCCTTTAATTTAATTATTTTATTTAGATAAGATTTCCTTAATATTAAGAACTCTTTACTGAATTTAGGTTAGTAGTCACATTTTATACATAGTTTAGGAAGTTCTTCATAAAACGTAAAATTGCATATGATTAATTAATAGCAGCAAGAAGTGTTTATCCAAAAAAACATGAGCAAAAGTGGTTATCAACATTCAACAATCACAAATACAAGTTATAAACAAAAAACATAAAAATGTCCACCACAATTAGATATAAGATTTATTATAAAACTTGAATCCAACACAATTACATCTAAAATTGACTCTTGAGACTTTTCCTGCAATAGCGTCCAGTTCCTAAATTTTATTATTTAAACTAAAAACATATATATATATACTAAACAAAATGGTTATATGTTGATTAGTTATAGTAATGTATTGGTTACACAATCTTTCTATTTTAAAGTAGCCTCAAATACCAAGGTTCGACCCCTCCCCCTCTCTTCCCGAACTCATATTAAGATTTTTTATTTAAACTAAAGACAGATATATATATATATATATACTACACAATATTTAATTGTTATATGTCGATTAGTTACTCCTTCTATAGGGTTACAAGGTTCGATCTCCCCTCCTGAGCTAATATAAAAAATTTACATAATATTAGGTTAAAGATAAATAAAGTTGTTTTAGTATATTTCACTTAAAAATGCTATTTGGGGGAGTTTAGGTTTGGAATGATAATTTAGTCATTAAAACATTATTTAGTGATAAATTAGTCAATTGCCATATATTTAAAATAAATAAAAAATTAATTGATGCTATTTTTAAAAAAATTATATTTAAAAAATAGGTCACCTTTAATCAAAATATAAAAAATAGGCCAAATATTTTAAAATTAAAAAATAGGTTTTTATAAAGTGAATTGCCTACCAAATCCTTCTGAAATTAAACAACAAAAACATAATTATTTCATTAAACATTTGGAACATTTATATGTTTTCCTCTAAATGTAAAATTTGTATTTTTCTATAAAAAGAGAAAAAGAAAAGATAATGCGACAAAATATCAATTCACTTTCTCAATCTTCACCAAAAGAAAAACCATACCCTTTGTAACTTAGATTTCATTATGCATCAATATAAATTTAATAATCACATAACTCATAAATCGTTCTTCTTCTTTGTATAATTTGTTTTAGAAATAGCTCCAATACTCAAAATTTATTTGATATCAAAGAGGTGATCTCTTAATTCTTAAACTCAAAAAAATTGAGAATCATAAATATTTTGCTTATATTTTTAATTTAATTTAAATAATTATATAATTTAAGGATAGTTATGTTAAATATAGTGTAGATCTTTAATTTTACAAAATCTTCTTACATTTTATGGCTAAAACATTATTACTGTATGTGAAAAAAGCAAAACTAATTCCAAGTTAGACCAAAATATAATTATACTTTTTCTAATGAGAAATAATTTGGCTAAAAAACCGATTGTGACTACAATAAAACTGTATCCAAATTGATTCATATTAGATTTGTAATTATTTGATATATATGGACACTTGAAATGACAACTTTTTTATTAATGTGCATAGGAATCTAAGAAAAAAAATGACCAATTGTCTAAAATAATATTATTTCAAAATTTTATTTTAAATATATCATTAATCATTTAAGTTTTCAAAAATAACACAATTTTTATACTAAAATAATTAAAAATTTCATCTTAAAAATTAATTTAAATACTAAATTAGAAAAAGTGAATGCAAACATTATGTTTTAATTTTATATATAGTTTATTTGAACTAAATAATTATTTTCATATAATAATCTATGCTATTTTAAAAATTTTATTTTTAATGTATTAGATTTGGAAGATAACTTAAAATGTATTATTTTACGGTATTACTAAAAAAATTGGTAGAAATTTTTTATTTTAAATCTAATATGAAAACTGTTTCAAATCACATAACATAATATATAATTCCTAATATATTATTTGAGAAATATTTTATGGAAATAATTTTGTCCTAACGTGTTATTAACAGAAATATCATGATAACGTGTCATTACCGGTGAATTTCAAATAAATATATAAATAGGTTTAAATTACTACAATAATTATCATTGTTATTATTTGGTTAGAGAATCAATATATTTTATTAAACTAACCAAAATATACTATTAAATTCATAAACGATAATTATTTTTTATTTTTTAGTTTATATATACAAAAAATATTATTAAAAATAATTTTAAATAAAAGTAAAATTTTATAAATATCTAATTTATATTTAGTAATAAATAATATTACATAATTTTATGAATATTTTTCCGACATGGATATAATTTTAATATACAATGATTTTACAAGTTTTAGGTGTTTTATAGACGGTTCGTACAACAAAATGATATGAATCAATTAAACAGACAATGGAATGTGCAGTTAACATTAAGTTCTTCCCAAAACTCTCTATGGTCAACATCTCAATCATCTGAAACAATTTCATCTCTAAAACTCTATAAGGTTAGTTTTATTTAGCTTTTCTCCTTTAGACATAGTTTGTTGCATCTCATGCACTTCCTGTGGAGTTAAATGTGCTAAGCTATGTTTCTTGTTATTGTACACGAAGGTTAGTGATTGATGCGTCCATTGTGTAATGCTTCTTTGTTAAATTGTCATGGACGACCTAGAAATAAATGTCTCGCTTGCATAGGCACCACATCACACAGAAATACATACATGTTGCTTGGGATGTAATGTAACTAATTAAAATATGTAATGAATTGAAAGTTTCAATCTCTCCTTTTTGTGTTATCGTTGAATGCCTTTTTGTGCATGTATATACAAATTTCACTCTTTTAAATAGAAAATGTCTAGTTCATATCATATAATGATGTCATGTTGCATTATGTCTTATATATCGTGTAAGTAGTTAATTTGGATTATGAAATCAAAATCTGGATTTCTTTTTTTTTTAGATTGATACCATTTATGAATGGTCCATGGATGTTCGTACCAAACTCTCAATAGCTCAGATTCAAACGAAACTGATGCACTTGAAGAACACTCTCATGCAGAACCCTAAATGGAACCCGTCAAGCATTTAAATGTTTTCGAAAAACACAAACACGCAACAATGGTCTAATAGAATAAATTTTTTCGCACTTGTTTGAATTGTGAGAAAAATATAGAATCGATAGTAGTAATAATTCATAGTAGAAAAGTAAACGAAACTACAAATTTTTTACGTGGATTACGATGTGAGAAAGAAAATCATAGGATCGTAATATACTTAAAAATCCACTATATCAAATGAATTTGAGTTACAATCACATCCTTTCTGTTTCCATACACGGAGAATACAGCTCCAAAGAGCAATTTCAACACACACAAAAAACACCATAAAAGACCAATATAAAAACTTAAATATATGAGTTTCAAACGATCTTAAGTTCATTAGAATTTCGATCACCAAATTAGATCTCCACCGTACAAATCCTAGATAAACAAGTCAAGAATATCTTTTACAAAATTTCAACTCAAAATGAGAAGATTTTACAGTTGGATTTCTCAAACACTACAGATAGTATCTACTGAAATCTTAGATCGTTATCGTAACGAACAACCACATTAAAATTTAATTTTCTCAAAAACCAACCGTTGAAACGCAAATCCCACAGTTGAATATTTATATAAATGAGTCATGAAATTTTTCTGAAATTTTCAGCCTTCTAAACACTATTTTGAAAAAACCATGAAGAAACTATTTTTCTATTTTATCAAATCTGAAAATTGTTTATCTTTTATTAACTTTTCTCTGTGGAGAAATTATGGTAATAATAGTTTATATATTCATCATAACTCTAAACTCAATAACAATTTTTTTTTGCATTAAAACAGATCCAAATTTAAATTTTTTAACCAAACTCTTCATACTTAGACGAAAACGAGTTTGATTCTCATTTTGTATAACAGTTTTTAGATTTATCTTAAAAACATGAGCCATTGAATTACAAAACATGAAACGTGACAACTGACAACAATGAAGTGGAATAAAAAGAGCAAAAGATCATAAAATCAAGAAGAAGAAGCTGAGTTGTCGTAAGTAGATCCGACATGGTGGATTATGAATCCATAGATTTTCCGTTTCAATCGCTCAATCTTGTCCATCTTGATCTTGTTTTCTTGGTTAGACACGACCCGATCCAACCACTCGTTGACTTGTTTCAGCTGAGACAGAACAGTTGCTATGGAACTACCATCTAAAGGCCGCACCGCTGCATTTTTGTTGTCTAACGACTCTTCCACAAACCCAATGAACCACGTTTGCATTTCAGACTGTAGGTTCACTGCGAATTTAGCCGTTTCCTTTAATCCATCTTTCTCTGTCCACATCCCAACAGTATTGTCTGAAACACATCACCAATAGTAGAAACTTACACTTCTGTGAAATGAAAAAAAAAAGAATGTTTCAATTGATGAACAACCAAACCTGTCTTCTTGGCAGAGGGTCCGGGAGAGAGGCGAGTAGGCAATGATTCCTTCAGGGGTGATGACGATTCTTGGCTGATATGGCTTTTTACTAGTGAGACCACATCGAGGTTGGTAGCTAATGCAGCTTCAACCCAAAGAGATATTGGGTTTTGTTGATCAGATACCAAGCTGAAACTGTTGTCTGAAGCTATAGATTTGGCTGCGATCTGACTATATTTCATGACATCTTCATAGATTGTTAAAAACTGGTTGATGATTGGCAATGGATTCCCAACTTTAGAAGCCGAAGAAAGTTCTGAGAATTTACTGAAATATCCACCAAAGAAGTTTAGCAAGATTGATTGCCAAAGTTTGAGATGATAAAATAGAGATTATATTTACCTTAAACATCTTATGAGGCATTCATTGGCATTAGCTTCCTCCAATGCTCGAGCTGCAGCTTTAGCAGCAAAGTTTCTTCTTTGCATAGCTTCCTGGAACAAATCAATATACAATCACATGATTCGAAAATGAGAATCATAAACTCAAGTGGTTTTCTACTCAAAGTAGCCTTCTAGTACCTTTCCAAGCTTTGCCAGTTCCTCTGATATGTTATCCAAAGGAACACTACCATTTGTCCATTTCCTCTCATGATAAGTGATGCCAAGCCCTTCAAAGGCCGAGACTTCTTCTTCTTCTAGTAAACTACATTCTGATGAACAAGATTTCGGTTTCTCTTCACATGTTGAAGAATCACTCTTTCGCCTATTTGCATCACTGAGACGTCTGGACATAGCAGCCTGCAAACATTTATACAGAGTACTAATCAAACTCCATAACAAACAACTAACGTTTCCTTCACCAAAACACTATTTGGCGTAACTGAAAGGTTAAAAAAGAGATAAAGTTCATCAAACTACATCAAGTTTTCTACAAAAAATTGATCTCCAATAAGAACCCACTGAGTAACTGTAAAGTCTGTATTTTTATTGTTACCTGAGTACGCAAAATTGCTTGCAGATCTGGCTTATTCTTAACATTACATTTCTCCTTCTGCTCAGCTTGAGCATTTCCATCCCTTGAAGAAGTAGATTCATCCCAATTTTTCCGGTTACCATATTTAGCTGACGATCCGACTAGAGCTTCGGAGACTTTGGAAATTCCGGCAGCAATCGCGGCCATTTTCTTCTTTCCCGATGAATCTCCAACCATCGGAGACATTTTTAAACCACTTGAAAGTCTACGTCCTGGTGAGAGCGACATTCTTCTTCCGTTGGGAGATGGATTCAGCTTCCTTCCGTTCGGTGATGGTTGTCTATACCTCGACGGCACAACAATCGCTGGCTCTCTAGCAACTTTTCTATTCTCTTCACGCGCAGCCGCAAGACTCGGCACCACGCATTTCGACGGAACCGGAGAGGCAGATCTCCTCCCTTTCCCGGAAACCGCAGGTGACGGATCTCTCTCAACGGCCACTGCACCAGTACTGTTCTTCTTCCCAGAAGAGACTGACCGCTTAGACGATGCTGGTGACGAAAATCTTTGTGGCGTTTGTTGCTTAGGTCTCTGATTGCGATTTTGGTTATGGTGATTTTCTTCGTTTTGGTTCACCGGAGCAAGCGCTTGCCTCCCATTGGGTTTCGGAGCAGCGGCAACATCGACATCGTCGTCGAATCGTTTATTGTTTAAATAAACGGCGATTGGGTCAAGCGAGTACTCAGAATCAGAAACTGGTTGAATGACAAAATCTCGTTTAGATCCAGGTGATACACGTGCGATTAAAGGCTCAGGAGTTCCGACGAAGGCATGACGACCGGCTACGGGGCGGATTCCGGTGACGCGTGGGACTGGGGTAGCGAATTCAAGTCGTTCGAGGTAAATAAATTGGCCTAGTTGGAGACGGTTGCTGAGGATGAGATCTGTATCGCGCTCGGAGAGAGAGACGTAGGTGGAATTGAGAGAGTCGGAAATTTGGACGTAAAAGCCTTGATTTGGCCATAGATCGGAGCCGGCGAGTGCTGGGACTATGCCGGTGACTTGTAGGATTGCGGATCTGTGTTCTCCGGTGGGACGTGTGCCAGTGTTCATGCATTGAAGGAGCTTAAGGAGGATTCCGGGAGCGAGAGAGGCCATTCTTTATCTGGGTTGAGCTCTCTGAGATTGAAAACACCGAAGAAGAAGAAGAGAGAAGTATAAAGAAGTTATTGAAGCTTTTGGCCGTTACGAGATTCAAATTTTGAAATCAAAGCTTTGTTTTTTTTCTATTTAAAAATTGTTATTCGGAATCTCCATAACGGTAATGGAGAAATGTTATAATGTCATTAAAATGATTATCAAATTAGTGGTCATATTTTGGGGCAATGGCTAATTCTTATGCATTTAGAGATTGTTCATAAGTTACATATAAAAAAACAGATAATGCTTTGGAAAAAGAAAACTAAACAACTATAAGTTTAAAAATTACAAATTCCACATATCAGTATATCCTTCACTTCTTACATAGATTGCTTGAGAAAATAATCTTACAATAATGATTATTAAGTTAAAATTGATTGTGGCTTGGACCTTGGTCCAATTTTCCAAATCCTTAAAATCTAGAACAAGCAAATTATTAGGTAAACAACAATCAAAAACGATAAAATTAAGTAAATGACAAAAAAAACCAATAATTTTTCTATTATGTAAAATAGCTTTGAATTGACAAAATTACTCCTATCAAATGTAAAGGTGGACACATAACACAAAGATGATAGCATTTCTACGGTGATAACACAAATGTACTATATATTAAAGGAGAAACATTGAGAGTGAAAATTGCTTACATGTCATCACAATATTCATTCTAATTAATTTAATTTTAAATATAAATTATTTATTTTATTATTTAAATATCTTAATTAGGTAACTTAATTATAGAATTTAATGAGTTTCCAAACACTATTAATTTTCAAATATACGAATATTCAAAAATTAGGAAAGTTTGAGTTAGTAAATTACACATTTAATTACTCGACAATTTTAAAAATAAAAGATTATTTTTTACATAAATAATTAATTATTGTACACATATATAAGGAAAGTAAATATGTCAAATTTTTATAGATATAGAAATTTCATTAACACTATTTAATTCCATTTTTATATTATATGCAACTTTACTTTTTAACTCAATAATTAAATTCAATATATTATAGTAATAATTGTTTTATATATATATATATATATATTGTGTAATAATATAGTCGATATATCTAAATCACAAATCATATAGAAATTATATCACTCAATTTTTTTGTTTGTTTCCAAACAATCAATATATTTACAAATAAAATTTTATATTATATCATTTATTTGTAATATTAAATTTGAATAACTAATAATTATTTTTTAGTATGACTCCTCTATATATAAGTAGATTCTATAACATAACAAAATTAATTAAAACTACTAATTTTATTAATTTAATTTAAAACATGTTTCAAATATTTTACTAAAAATTTTATAAATGTATTTTGATTAACGTATCGCAAAACCAACGATAAAATAATGCAATATTATTTGAATAATATATAATAATAGTAATATCATTCTTTTATAATATATATTATTATAAATTAAAATATATTTATAATTTTTTCATTCAAATGATAAAAAAATTTAAAATTTTAATTTTAATCTGTGCATAGCACATGTAGTATTCTAGTTTAATATGTAAATCATCATCTCCCTCTATAATAGATTGTACTTATTTTTGTATAATTCCTAATATATTATTTGAGAAATTTTTTAATAAAGTAATTTTATCATGACGTGTTAATAACAAAAATGTCATGATGACATGTCAACACCACAACGAGTCTCAACTTAAATATATAAAAGGGTTTAAGTTATTAGAATAATTACAATACATGTCATTGATATTAATTTGGTTAGAGAATTAATATATTTTATTCAACTAACCAAAAAATAGTATTACATTTGCAAAAATAATAATTTTTATTTTTTTTAATTTTTAATACGTTAATTTATAAATAATTTCAAATAAATATAAATAGATTTAAGTTATTACATAATCTCTAATATATTATTTGAGAAAAAATTAAGAAAATAATATTATTCTCATGTGTTATTAACAGAAATAATATGCTTACATTTCATCATTACAGTAAATTTCAAATAAATATATAATTAGGATTAATTTATTTAAATAATTACAATATATGTCATTGTTATTAATTTGGTTAGAGTATTAATATATTTTATTAAACTAACAAAAAAATACTATAAATTCATAAAAAATAATTATTTTTTTCTTTCTTAATTTATATAAAATTAATGTTAAAAGTAATTTTAAATAAAAATAAAAATTATTTAATTATTTAATTAATATTTACTAATAAAATATAATTTACAAATTTTTTTCCCACGCATGACATGGGTATAAATCTAGTAATATTATTAAATGTTAAGTGTTATTTTGATATTGCTAGATATATGATAACGTTAATTCACAATTAAGTTAGTTAGTTTTACATATATAACTAGAAGAATACATGTGCTATGCACAGAAAAAAAATTAATATCTAAATTTTATTAATTAAATGAAATTTTATTAATTAAATGAAATTTTATTAATATTCCAATACTTATCATTCACTACATATATAAGATATGAGCTATTAATAGGGATATTAAAAATAATAAATATGAGATACAATTTTTATTTTTTTGCAGTTTAAATTTTTATTGTGGGAATATTGAATTTTCGAATATATACAAATATTTAATAGATTGATAAAGTTTTATATTTTAATCGGTCATAATTATACGAAATAATTTAGTTTATTTTTCAAATAATAAATAAGAGTTTCAAATTTTAAATTCACAACATATTTTGACTGTTTGGAAACTCATGTACTATTAAACTAAATAATTAGGTTATCTAATGAGGATGTTTGTCTAATAGAATAATTAATTTAGATTTTTTAAATTAAATAGTAAAACTAGTAAGAGTAAATGTGGTGATGACACCTCAACAAATTTTACTTGGCCTAGTGTTTTTACTTTAATATATTTTAGAATATTACCTGTGCTATGCACAGATTAAAATTAATTTTTTAAATTTTTATTATTTGAATGAAAAAATTATAAATATATTTTAATTTAAAATATTATATAAATTATAAAAGAATGATATTATTATTGTTATATATTATTCAAATAATATTATATTATTTTATAATTGTTTTTTGCGATACGTTAATCAAAAATATATTTATAAATTTTTTAATAAACTATTTGAAACATGTTTTAAATTAAATTAATAAAATTAGTATTTTAATTAATTTTGTTATGTTATATAATCTACTTATATATAGAGTAGTCATACTAAAAAATAATTATTAGTTATTCAAATTTAATATTACAAACAACTGATATAATATAAATTTTATTTATAAATATATTGATTGTATTTGGAAACAAAAAAATTGAGTGATATAATTTCTATATGATTTGTGATTTAGATATGCCGACTATATTATTACACAATATCTATATATATTTCTATAAAACAATTATTACTACAATATATTGATTTTAATTATTGAGTAAAAAGTAAAGTTGCATATAATATAAAAATGGAATTAAATAGTGTTAATGAAGTTTCTATATCTATAAAAATTTGACATATTTACTTTCCTTATATATGTGTACAATAATTAATTATTTATGTAAAAAATAATTTTCTATTTTTAAAATTGGCGAGTAATTAAATGTGTAATTTATTAACTCAAACTTTCCTAATTTTTGAATCTTCGTATATTTGAAAATTAAATAGTGTTTGAAAACTCATTAAATTCTATAATTAAGTTATCTAATTAAGATGTTTATATAATAAAATAAATAATTTATATTTAAAATTAAACTAATTAGTAAAATTGTTGAGAGTGAATATGGTGATGACACCTAAGCAATTTTCATTTTCAATGCTTCTACTTTAATATATAGTAGATTAGAACATAAATATCCTTTT
>JAEVFF010000109.1:506647-531158 GCA_018901945.1 Pugionium dolabratum | reverse complement strand
TCAATGGACTTTGTTCTAGGACTGCCCAAGATCAACCACAAGGATGCAATCTTTGTAGTGGGGGACAGATTCTCCAAGATGGCACACTTCATTCCGTGTGCCAATGTCAATGATGCCACGCAAACAGCCGAGCTGTTCTTCAGGGAGATAGTATGGCTTCAGGGAGTGGCAAGGACCATCGTATCAGACAGGGACACCAAGTTCCTCAGCCATTTCTGGAGGACCCTTTGGAGGAAGCTAGGCACGAAGCTACTCTTCTCTACCACCTGCCATCCTCAAACCATCGCCAAACTGAAGTTGTCAACAAAACACTATCTACTCTTCTCAGCACTACACTAGGGAAGAATCTCAAGACTTGGGTGGAGTGCCTGCCATTCATAGAGTTCGCGTACAACCGAGCCGTGCACTCAGCAACCAAGAAGACGCCATTTGAAGTGGTATACGGCTTCAACCCTCTCACCCCCTTGGAGCAAATGCCACACACCAGCAGAGATGACCAACCTCAACGGAGGATCCAAGGCAGATTTCATAAGGAAGTTACACCAGAAGGTAGCAGAAAACTTGGAGAAAAGGACCAGACAATACGTGACTCATGCCAACAAGGGGAGAAAGGAGGTGATCTTTCAACCAGGCGATTGGGTGTGGCTACACCTACGGCAGGAGAGGTTCCCAAACCTAAGGAGTTCCAAACTAGCACCAAGAGGAGAAGGACCATTCAGAGTGCTTGAGAGGATCAACAACAACGCCTACCGGATCGAGCTCCCAGGTGAGTTTAATGTGTCCAACACGTTCAACGTAACTGACTTAGCCCCTTTCCATGCAGATGAACCAGTTTTGACGACAAAACCTACTGAAGAGGGAGGGGATGATGAGGACATCAGGTCGTACATCCAGCCAGGAGACCAGACTGGCCGACCAGGAAGCTTGCCCGAGACAGCCAGGCCATCTGGCACGTCTGCCTGTCCAAGCGGTACCGCCGGACCTTCGACTAATAGGACCAGACCGACCAGCATTACCGGTGGAGAGACCCAACCTTCCGGCACACTTGGTGGCGATGTGGATGACACCTCCGGTCCCCTTGGTGATGCCACTATCTCCGGGATCAACTTGGCCGGTCCTGAAGACATTCCGGCCAGTACAGCCGATCCAGCCGAGTGCACGAGCATTTCTACTTCTACACAAGGAAACTCGGACCAGATAAGCTACCAGCTTCAGGACATGCATTTAGAGGAAGTCTCCACACCAATAGTGCCACCAGGAGCAATGACAAGAAGCAGATCAAGAGCACTCTTCCACAAGTTCAGCTTATGGGTCGACAAGCTCCTAGAGGAAGATCAACTAAGGACAATGGGCCAGAAGTGCAAAGTAGAGTCCAAAGGCTTCTCAACAAAACAAGGGACATCAGAGACTTGGGCTTTAGTGGCAAGAGAGGTCAGGGCCCAAAGATTCCTAACCCTACTCCAAGTCGAAGACTAGGAGCAAGGCGCGTGCATGCCACAAGAACTACCACCTTCCATTTCTTGGCCGTGAGGTAAGTAAGGTAAGTTTTCAATAAGAATATTTGTCTCTTTCTGTTTTGCAGGGTAGGATCTAGAATATTTACATTTATTGAGTCAAAGACATTTTAGGAATAAGTCCTTTTTCGATTATACACTTTTGTATCTTTTCCTTTTGTGCATTTTTGTAAATTTTCCTTTTCTTATTTGAGTCGACCCTAGTAGGTCAAGCTGTCGAGCATATTAATAAGGCTCCTTCCAGTATTGTAGTTCGACAACCTTTTTGATTATTAATAAAGTAGAACTTTTTCCCTACAAGTTTTCTCTCTAAGAATCTTGTGCGCTTAGAACCTAGTTGAGACCAGCCTTCCTAGCTCTAAGTTTGTGATTTATCACGAGGTTCATCACCCCTCTTGTGGTTCACTTCACCCTTCCATCAAATACCAACCCAAAAACCCCTATCCAAGAAGTCTAAGGTCGAGTTTCTCACCTAACCTTCTCCAAACAGCCCACGTGCATATAAGCCTTGAATCGTGGCTTGTATCATCTGGGGGCCAGCTTGGAACTCATTAGGTTCGGGAACCTCTCTTGCCATAGGTGTAGCGACACCCAATCGCCAGGTTGAAAGATCACTTCGCTTCTCCCCTTGTTGGTCATGTACTGTTCGATCCTCTTCTCGAGGTTTTTCTGCTTCCTTCTGATGCAATCTTTTGATGAATTCTGCCTTGGATGCTCCATTGAGGTAGGTCATTTCTGCTGGTGGCAGTGGTGGTTGCTCCAATGGCGTTTCAGGGTTTTAAGCCGTAGACCACTTCAAAAGGGGTCTTCATTGTGGCTGAATACACTGCTTAGTTGTAAGAAAACTCAATGAATGGCAGGCACTCCACCCATGTCTTGATGTTCTTCCGTAGTGTGGTCCTAAGAAGAGTTTACAATGTCCTGTTGACTAATTCAGTTTGGCCATCGGTTTGAGGGTGGCATGTGGAAGAGAAGAGCAGCTTCGTGCCTAGCTTTCTCCAGAGGGTCCTCCAGAAGTGGCTGAGAAATTTGGTATCTCCGTCTGACACGATTGTCCTTGGCACTCTATGAAGTCGTACTACCACCCTGAAGAACAGTTCTACCATTTGCGTGGCATCATTAACATTGGCACATGGTATGAAATGTGCCATCTTCGAGTATTGGTCCACCACTACAAAGATAGCATCTTTGTGGTTGATCTTGGGCAGACCTAGAACGAAGTCCATGGAAATGTCTATTCATGGATGTGTAGGTATGCGCAGAGGGAGATACAACCCGTGAGGGTGCACTCGGGACTTTGCCTTCTTGCAAGTAATGTATCTTGCACAATGGGCTTCTACTGACCTTTTGAGGTGTGGCCAATAGAAGTGCTCCTTGACCATGGCTAGTGTCTTTTCAGCACAAAAGTGGCCCATAAGACCTCCTCAATGAGCTTCTCGGGTGATAAGCTCTCGTAGAGATCCTTGTGGTATGCACAACCTTCTTTCCTGGAACAAGAACCCATCATGAATGTAGAACTTGCCATGACTCCCTGTGACACACTCCTTGTAGCTCTCAAAAAAGTCAGGGTCATCCTTATACAAGTCCTTGATGTGCTCAAATCCTAAGACCTTTGCTTCCATTGTAGATATCAAAGCAAACCTCCTTGATAATGCATCGGCTACCACGCTATCCTTGCCCTTCTTGTATTTGATGACGTAAGGGAAGGTTTCTATAAACTCCATCCACCTAGCATGTCTCCTCTTGAGGTTGGTTTGCCATCTAAGGTGTTTGAGGGTCTCGTGATCAGTGTGGATAACAAACTCCTTGGACAACAAGTAACGTTGCCAAGTCTCCAAGGCTCAGACTAGGTCACAGAGCTCCTTGTCATAGGTGGGGTAATTCAGTGAGGCCCCACCTAACTTCTCACTGAACTATGCCACTGGCCTCCCTCCTTGGATTAGCACTGCTCCTTCGCCTATTCAAAAGGCATCACACTCCACTTCAAACGTCTTGTTGAAGTCGGGCAGGACTAGGACTGGTGCATGCGGGAGGCTGTACTTCAAGGCCTGGAATGCCTTCTCTTGAGCTTCTCCCCAGCTAAACCCCACATTCTTCTTCACTGCTGCTGTCAATGGTGACGCAATGCTGCTGAATTCGGGAACAAATTTCGAGTAGAAGCTGGTCAGGTCGTGAAAGCTTCTTACTTGGCTGATGTTGCTTGGTGTTGGCCATTCTTGTATGGCTCGAATCTTTTCCTCATCAACCTGTAAGCCCTGTGAACACACAACAAAGCCTAAAAAACAAGCTTGTCAGTACAAAAGGTGCACTTCTTGAGATTGGTATAAAGCTCTTCTTATCGAAGGGTTTTAAGCACCATCTCAAGATGTGTAAGATGTTCCCGAAGGCATTTACGGTAAAGAAGTATGTCATCAAAGTAAACTACTACAAACTTACTGATGTACGCCCTATGGTTCATAAGGCGCATGAAGGTGCTTGGGGCATTAGTCAAGCCAAATGACATGACTGTCCACTCATAGAGGCCTTGCTTTGTCTTGAAAGCGGTCTTCCACTCATCACCTTCCTTAATCCTGACCTGGTGGTATCCTCTCTTGAGATCTATCTTGGAGAAGACCGTGGCTCCACTCAGCTCATCCCGAATGTCATCCAGCCTTGGTATGGGGTACCGGTACTTGACTGTGATGTTTTTGATTGTTCGGCAGTCTACGCACATTCGCTAAGTCCCATCCTTCATGGGGACTAGCAACACCGGTACGGAACATGGACTGAGGCTCTCTCGAACATAGCCTTTCTCCAGGAGCTCCTTAACCTGCTTCTCAAGCTCTTTGGACTCCTCTGGACTCATCCGGTTGGCTGGTCGATTGGGCAAGGCTGCTCCGGGCACGAGGTCCATCTGGTGCTCAATGCCACGTAAGGGAGGCAAGCCTACTGGTATCTCCTCAGGGAATACATCCTGGAACTTGTGGAGGAGGGCTGCTACTTCAGGAGGTAGCTCTACCTGTTCTTTTTATACACTCAAGATTTCTTTAAAAACCATTAGTAACACTAAGTCCTTTTAGGCTAAAGCTCTCTGGGCATGACTCGGTTGAATGAGAAAATTAGATTTAATGAGTTTCTTTTCCTTACTCATCTGTTGTGTAGCTTGTGTACCTGGGCAGGTGTGAGAGGGGCTATGCTGACCTTTCTCTTCTCATGCCAAAATGTGTATAGATTGGTCCGGCCATCATGCCTTGTCTCCTTGTTGAATGGCCATGGTCTTCCTAGAAGATGATGGTCAGCTTGCATGGGTACCACGTCACAAACAACCTGCTCTTGGTATCTGCCCACAATGAATGGCATGGTTACTTGCTCATGGATCTTGAGCTCCACCTTGTCATCTAGCCATCTCAGTCGATATGGCCAGGGGTGTTTTGTCTTCTCTAGACCTAGCTTTTCAACCATATATGCACTAGCGACGTTAGTGCAAGAACCACCATCTATGATTAGATTACATACCTTGCCCTTGATGGTGCATCGGCTGTGGAAGATGTTCTTCTTTTTAATGGTCTCAGAGGGGTCTACAATTGCACTGAGGATGCGTCTTGTTACCAGTACCTCTCCCACAGCAGGGTACTCTATATCTCTGTATTCTGCTTCTGGTTCGAATTCCTCTTCTTCTTGAGACTCATATTCTCCAGCTTTTGTGATCAGCATGACCCGGTTGTTTGGGCACTCCCTTGAGATGTGGGCCCGACCTCTACACTTAAAATAAGTGATATCACGTGATCTCTGAGGGTTAGAAGACTTACTAGACTCTCTCTAGTCACGGGTTTGTTCAGGAGGCTTGCTCTTGAACCGTGATTCTATATCTATGCTTTTGCCTTTGTCTACAGGCTAGGTGCCATTGCTTGGTGCCCAAGGCGTCTTAGCTCTGTTGCGTATGTCTTGGCTCTTACGCTTGATGTGCTATTCAGCCTGGAAAGAGAGGTGGAACAGGTCCTTGAAATCACTATAGATTTGCCTCTTCACTTTTTGGCTGATCCTTTCTTGCAATCCTTTCAAGAATTGAGCCATCAATGATTCTTCATCGTCATTGAGCTCCAGCCTATTCCTTAGTCTCTCAAGCTCCTCATAGTACTCCTCCACTGATCTTGTGCCCTGTTTGAGAGTTCGAAAACGGTGTTGCAAATCCCTATGGAAATAAGGTGGAAGAAACCTTTGTCTCATGAGATCCTTCATGTCGACTCAACAGTCTACGGGTCTCAATCTCCTTCTCCTACGGTCAGAAGCCTCACGATCCCACCAGATGAGGGCATTATCCGTGAGTTGTGCTACTGCCATGGAGACTCTCCTAGGGCATGGTTGGTTGTAGTGGTCGAAGATGTGATCCATCCTCCTTTCCCAATCTAGATAGGCCCCGGGGTCTACTTTTCCTGCAAAAATAGGAGGTGTTAGTTTGACATCGTGGCTGTTTACCCGGTTGTAGGCGTAGTCATCTCCATCCTCATGATGTCTAGGGGGCACCCTTGGTCTCTGGGGGTGACCATATGGCTCGTAGCCATTGCCCTCTGCTTCTGGTTGCCGCGGAGGTCCTCTCGGCCTAGGGTGATAGCCGTGAGGCTGTTGGCCCTCATCTTCATCCGGTTGGGGTTCTTCCTGTTCTGGCCATGTCCTTGTTATCAGGACCTTAAGCAGGGTCTTGGTCAGCCCTCACGTGCCTTATGGCCTGGAATCTCACTGGCTTCTCCACCCGCTCCCGCCAATTGATGTGAGTTGTGTTTGGAGGGTGGTGAACATGGCCATTATGGCCTCGGTGGCGTCTTGATTTCCTCCTTCAGCCATCGTGTGCTACAAGAAGAAAACAAGGTTAGTTGCTCCTAAGAATTCTTTAGGAGTGGTTTTCTTTTATACTAGGAGAAGATTCAAATAAAAGGAAAGTAGAAAAAAAAGGAAAAGATCTAATAATTAATGATGCAAATCTTGGCAATTAATGGCTGATCGTAGGGCCGGCGGTACTGCCTGGCCCGGCAGATGCGCTAAATGGTCCGGCTGTCTCGGGCAAGACTTCTGTTCGGCCATTTTGATCTTCTGGCCAGCCAGACGATCTGATGTCGTCATCACTGTGCAAACGTTAATGATGCCACCAAACAGCATAGCTATTCTTCAAGAAGATAGTGTGCCTTCATGGAGTTCCAATGACCATCGTATCGGTCCAAGACACCAAGTTCCTGAGCCACTTCTGGAGGACCCTGTGGAGAAAACAAGGCACGAAGCTTCTGTTCAAAACCACAAGCCACCCTCAGACCGATGGCCAAACTGAGGTGGTCAACCGGACCATATCTACTCTTCTCAGGACAAACATTGGGAAGAACCTAAAGACATGGATGGGATGTTTGTCATTCATAGAGTTTGCCTACAACCGAGCAGTTCACTCAGCCACCAAGAAGACCCCTTTTGAAGTTGTCTATGGCTTCAACCCTCAAACACCCTTGGAGTAAACACCACTGCAACCAGCAGAGATGACCAATATCAACGGAGAATCTAAAGAAGAGTTCATCAAGAAGTTTCACCAGAAGGTCACGGAAAAGCTAGAAAAGAGGACCAGACAATACGTGACTCATGCCAACAAGGGAAGAAGGAAGATGACTTTCCAACCAGGCAATAGGGGGTGGCTACACCTACGGCAAGAGAGATTCCCCCAACTAAGGAGTTCCAAGCTAGCCCCCAGAGGAGATGGACCATTCAGAATCCTGGAGACAATCAACAATAATGCCTACCTACTTGAGCTTCGAGGTGAGTTAATGTGTCTAACACATTCAATGTCACTGATTTAGCTCCCTTCCTTATAGATGATCCAGTTTTGAGGACAAAACCTACTGAAGGGGGGAGGGGATGATGAGGACACCAGAGCAAATGGCCGGCCAGATCATGAAGCTGGCCGACCAAATCGTGAAGAAGGCCTGACAGAGACAGGCAGACCGATAGGCGATTTGGCCAGGCCAAGCAGTACCGCCGGCCCGATGAGCAATAGGGCCAGGCCGACCAACTCCGCCGACGAAGCGGCCAAAATGTACAGCCAAACAGGTGGCGACATGGCCAACACCGCCGGCTCACCTAGTATTCTGGCCGGCTTTGATAACATTTCGGCCAGCTCAACATGCGGCACAGCTGGCTCACAAGGTAACAAAGCCAGATCAAGTTGCACACAAGAAGCCTCAGACCAAATCACCAGCCAGCTTCAGCGTATGGACCTAGAGCAAAATAGTTATGGGCAATTTCGTGTGGACATGTCAAGTTGAACGACTAGTTAAAATGATCATTCTAACCTAATCATTGGTGCTCATTTAGTAAAGGCTTATTAATGAAGCATAATGCATGACATTAAGTAGTTTGTGAAAGATTGGATTACTTGGAGGCTTAGTCGTAGCTCTTTCAGTCTTAAATTTTTTCACAATATAGAAAATTCAGCTACCTTATTGTGGGCTTTGGATTCGTGTCATTCTGAACTCTGAATCAAAAGTTATAGACAATTTAGTGCGGACATGTCATGCTTATCAGCCAATCAAAATGATCATTCTAAACTGATCATTGGTGCTTATTGAGTAAGGGCTTATTAATCAAGCGTAATGCATGGTATCATGCTGTTTGCAATAGATTCGATTACTTGGAAGCTTTTTCGTAGCTATTTTAGTATTAAATTTTGTCACACTATAGAAAAAAGATGCTAGATTAACGTGGGCATTCGATTCGTGTCATTCTGAGCTCAGAATCAAAAGTTACGGACGATTTTGAGCGGACATGTCAAGTTGACAGGCTACTTGAAATTATATAGAAAATTAAGCTAGATTAAGGTGATCATTGGATTCGTGTAATTCTTAGGTCTGAATCAAAAGTTATAAACGATTTAGTGTGGACATGCAAGTTGATCTTCCACTTAAAATGATCATTTTAAACTGATCACTACTACTTATTGAGTAAAGGCTTATTAATGAAGCATAATGCATGGTATCACATAGTTTGCGATATATTCAATTACTTAGAGGCTTTGTCGTAGCTATTTAAAACTTAAATTATTTCACAATATAGACAATTGAGCTAGCTTAACGTGGGCGTTGAATTTGTGTCATTCTAAGCCCTGTATCAAAAGTTACGGATGATTTTGTGCTGACATGTCAAGTTGATCGGCGAGTTAATGCATGACATCATGCTGTTTGCGATAGATTCGAATACTTAGAGGCTTTGCCATCGCGATTTGAGTCTTAAATTTTGTCACATTATCGAAAATTGAGCGAGCTTAACATGGGCATTGGATTTGTGTAATTCTGAGCTCTGAATCAATAGTTACAGGCGATTTCATGTGGACATGTCAAGTTGACCGACTAGTTAAAATTATCATTCTAAACTAATCATTGGTGCTCATTTAGTAAAGCCTTGGTGTTCATTCTAAACTAATCGTTGGTGCTCATTTAGTAAAGCCTTGGTGCTCATTCTAAACTAATCATTGGTGTTGATTTAGTAGTTTGTAATATAATGGATTACTTGGGGGCTTTGTAATAGCTGTTGCAGTCTTTAACTTTTTCACAATATACGAAATTGATGTAGCTTAACGTGAGCGCTAGATTCGTGTTATTCTGAGCTATGAATCAAAAGTTATAGACGATTTAGTTCGGAAATGATAAGTTGATCTGCCAATTAAAATGATCATTCAAAACTAATCATTTGTGCTCACTGAGTAATGGCTTATTAATGATGTATATACGTGGCATCACACGGTTTGCGGTAGATTCATTTACTTGGAGGATTTTCTGTAGCTATTCAATTATAAATTTTTACACAACATAGAAAATTGAGGTAGTTTAACATGGGCATTGGATTTGTGTCATTCGGAGCTCTGAATCAAAAGTTATGGCAATCTAGTGCGGACATGTCAAACGGATCGGCCAGTTAAAATGATCATTGTAAAATGATCATTGGTGCTCATTGAGTCAAGGTTTATTAATCAAGCATAATGCATTGCATCACGCCTTTTGCGATAGATTCGATTACTTGGAGCCTTTTTCATAGCTATTTCAATCTTTAATTTTTTCACAATATAGAAAATTGAGTTACTTAATGTGTACGTTGGATTCCTGTCATTCTAAGCTCTGAATCAAAGGTTATAGACGATTTAGTGCGGACATGTCAAGCTGATCGGCCAATTAATTATAATTCCAAATTGATCATTAGTTCTCAGTGAGTAAAGGCATTTTAATGAACCATAATGCATTGCATCGTGCTGTTTGCATTAGATTTGTTTACTTGGAAGCTTTGTCGTAGCTATGTTAGTCTAAAATTTTGTCACACTATATAAAAATGTGCTATCTTAACGTGGGCATTTGATTCGTGTCATTATGGGCTCTGAATCAAAAGTTACCGATAATTTCGTGCGGACTTGTCAAGTTGACCAGCTAGTTGAAATGATCATTCTAAACTCATCATTGGTGCTCACTGAGTAAAGGCTTATTAATGAAGCATAATGCATGGCCTTATGCAGATTGTGATAGATTGGATTACTTGGGGGCTTTATAATAGCTATTTTTGTTTTAAATTTTTTCACAATATAGAAAATTAAGCTAGTTTAAGGTGATCATTGGATTCCTGTAATTCTTATCTCTGAATCAAAAGTTATAGACAATTTAGTGTGGACATGCAAGTTGATCTTCCAATTAAAATGATCATTTTAAACTGATCACTACTACTTATTGAGTAAAGGTTTATTAATGAAGCATAATGCATGGCATCACATAGTTTTCAACACATTCAATTATTTAGAGGTTTGTCGTAGCTATTTAAATATTAAATTATTTCACAATATACACATTTGAGGTAGCTTAACGTGGGCGTTGAATTTGTGTCATTCTAAGCTCTGTATCAAAAGTTACAGATGATTTTGTGTCGACATGCCAAGTTGAGCAGAGAGTTAATGCATGACATCACGCTGTTTGTGATAGATTCGATTACTTAGAGGTTTTGTCATTGCTATTTTAGTCTTAAATTTTGTCACACTATAGAAAATTGAGGGAGCTTAACATGGGCATTGGATTCGTGTAATTATGAGTTCTGAATCCATAGTTACAGGCGTTTTCGTGTGGACATGTCAAGTTGACCGACTAGTTAAAATGATCATTCTAAACTAATAATTGGTGCTCATTTAGTAAAGCCTTAGTGCTCATTCTAAACTAATCATTGGTGCTCATTTAGTAGTTTGTAATATAATGGATTACCTGGGGGCTTTGTAATAGCTATTGCAGTCTTTAACTTTTTCAAAATATAGAAAATTGAGCTAGCTTAACGTGAGCGCTAGATTCGTATTATTCTGAACTCTGAATCGAAAGTTATAGACGATTTAGTGAGGACATGTTAAGTTGATCCGCCAATTAAAATGATCATTCAAAACTGATCATTGGTGCTCATTGAGTAAATGCTTATTAATGATGTATAATACGGGGCATCACACTGTTTGGGATAGATTCATTTACTTGGAGGTTTTGCTGTAGCAATTCAGTCATAAATTTTCACACAACATAGAAAATTGAGCTAGTTTAACATGGGCATTGAATTAATGTCATTCGGAGCTCTGAATCAAAAGTTATGGCAATTTAGTGCAGACATGTCAAACTGATCGGCCAGTTAAATGATCATTTTAAACTGATCGTTGGTGCGTATTGAGTAAAGGCTTATTAATCAAGCATAATACTATGCATCAAGCTTTTTGCGATAGATTTGATTAATTGGAGGTTTTGTCATAGCTATTTTAGTCTTAAATTTTCTCACACTATAGAAAATTGAGCTAGCTTAACATGGGCATTGGATTCGTGTCATTCGGAGCTCTGAATCAAAAATTACAGCGGATTCAGTGTGGACATGTCAAGTTGATCAGTCAGTTAAAATGATCATTATAAACTTATCATTGGTGCTCATTGAGTAAAGGCTTATTAATCAAGCATAATGTATGGTATCACGGTTTTCGGGATAGATTCATCTACTTGGAGGCTTTCTTGTAGCTATTTAAGTCTTAAATTGTCACACAATATAGAACATTGAGGTAGTTTAGTGTGGGCATTGGATTCGTGTCATTCGGAGCTCTGAATCAAAAATTACAGACGATTTAGTTCGGACTTGTCAAGTTGATCAATCAGTTAAAATGATCATTCTAAACTGATCATTGGTGCTCATTGAGTAAAGGCTTATTAATGAAGCCTGATGTGTGGCATTACGCAGTTTGCCACCCATTAAGTTTGGATTC
The DNA here is from genome assembly GCA_018901945.1 of Pugionium dolabratum. Taxonomy (NCBI): domain Eukaryota; kingdom Viridiplantae; phylum Streptophyta; class Magnoliopsida; order Brassicales; family Brassicaceae; genus Pugionium; species Pugionium dolabratum. Next base: position 519,380 of record JAEVFF010000109.1, on the reverse strand, counting down.
ACACAGTTAAAATGATTATTCTAAATTGATCATTGGTGCTCATTGAGTAAAGGCTTATTAATGAAGCATAATGTGTGGCATCACGCAGTTTGCCACACATTAAGTTTGGCATCACACAGTTTAACGTGTGCATTGGATTCATGTCATTCTGAGCTCTGAATAAAAATTTATGGCAATTTAGTGCGGACATGTCAAGCTGATCGGCCAGTTAAAATGATAATTCTAAACTGATCATTGGTGCTCATTGAGTAAAGGCTTATTAATCAAGCATAATGCATGGCATCAAGTAGTTTGTGAAAGATTGGATTACTTGTAGGCTTTTTTGTAGCAATTTCAGTCTTAAATTTTTTCACAATATAAAAAATTGAGCTACTTTATTGTCGGTGTGGATTCGTGTCATTCTGAACTCTGAATCAAAAGTTACAGACGATTTTTTGCGAACATGTCAAGCTGATCGGCCAGTTAAAATGATAATTCTAAACTGATCATTGGTGCTCATTGAGTAAAGGCTTATTAATCAAGCATAATGCATGGCATCAAGTAGTTTGTGAAAGATTGGATTACTTGTAGGCTTTTTTGTAGCAATTTCAGTCTTAAATTTTTTCACAATATAAAAAATTGAGCTACTTTATTGTCGGTGTGGATTCGTGTCATTCTGAACTCTGAATCAAAAGTTACAGACGATTTTTTGCGAACATGTCAAGCTGATCGGCCAGTGAAAATGATCATTCTAAACTGATCATTGGTGCTCATTGAGTAAAGGCTTATTTATCAAGCATAATGCATGGCAACATGCTGTTTGCTATAGATTTGATTACTTGGAAGCTTTGGCGTAGCTACGTCAGTCTGAATTTTTTTCAGACTATAGAAAATTGAGCTAGCTTAACATGGGCATGTGATTCATGTCATTCTTAGCTCTGAATCAATAGTTACGGGGGATTTCGTGTGGACATGTCAAGTTGACCGACTAGTTAAAATGATCATTCTAACCTAATCATCGTTGCTCATTTAGTAAAGGCTTACTAATGAAGCATAATACATGACATCAAGTAGTTTGTGATACATTGGATTACTTGGAGGCTTTGTCGTAGCTCTTTTAATCTTAAATTTTTTCACAATACAGAAAATTCAGCTACCTTATTGTGGGCTTTGGACTCGTGTCATTCCGAACTCTGAATCAAAAGTTATAGAAAATTTAATGTGGACATGTCACGCTTATCGGCCAATCAAAAATGATCATTCTAAACTGATCATTGGTGCTCATTGAGTAAGGGCTTATTAATGAAGCATAATGGATGGTATCATGCTGTTTGCAATAGATTTGATTACTTGGAAGATTGTCATATCTATTTCATTCTTAAATTTTTTCACACTACAAGAAGTAGTTACTAGCTTAATGTGGGCATTCGATTCGTGTCATTTTGAGCTTTGAATCAAAATTTACCGAATATTTTGAGTGGACATGTCAAGTTGACCGGCTAGTTGAAATGATCATTTAAGTAGATAAAAGCTTATATAAGAAGCATAATGCATGGCATCAAGCAGATTGTGATTGACTGTATTTCTTGGAGGCTTTGTCATAGCTATTTCAATCATAAATTTTTCACAATATAAAAAATTGAGCGACTTTAACATGGGCATTGGATTCTTGTCATTTTGAATTTCGAATCAAAGGTTATAGACGATTTAGTGTGGACATGTCAAGCTGATCAGCCAGTTAAAACTATCATTCTAAATTGATCATTAGTGCTCGTTGAGTAAAGGCTTTTTAATGAAGCATAATGCATGGCATCAAGTAGTTTGCCATAAATTGGATTACTTGTAGGCTTTGTCGTAGCAATTTGAGTTGTAAATTTTTTTCACAATATAAAAAATGAGTTAGCTTAATGTGAGCATTGGATTCGTGTCATTCTGAACTCTGAATCAAAAGTTACAGACGATTTAGTGCGGACAAGTCAAGCTGATCGGCCAGTCAAAATGATCATTGGTGCTCATTGAGTAAAGGCTTATTAATGAAGCATAATGCATGGCATTGAGCAGATTGTGATAGATTGGATTACTTGGGGGCTTTGTAATAGCTATTTTCGTTTTAAATTTGTTCACAATATAGAAAATTTAGTTAGCTTAACATGAACATTGGATTCATGTAATTCTTAGCTCTGAATCAAAAGTTATAAACGATTTAGTGGTAACATGCAAGTTGATCTTCCAATTAAAATGATCATTTTAAACTGATCACTCCTGCTTATTGAGTAAAGGCTTATTAATGAAGCATAGTACATATCATCACACAGTTTGCGATAGATTCAACTACTTAGACGCTTTGTCGTAGCTATTTCATTCTTTAATTTTTTTCACAATATAGCCAGTTGAGCTAGCTTAACGTGGGCGTTGAATTTGGGTCATTCTGAGATCTGTATCAGAAGTTACGGACGATTTTGTGCAGACATGTCAAGTTGATCGGTGAGTTAATGCATGGCGTCACGCTGTTTGCAATAGATTTGATTACTTCGAGGCTTTGTCATAGATATTTCAGTCTTAAATTTTGTCACACTATAGAAAATTGAGCGAGCTTATCATGGGCATTGGATTCATGTCAATCTGAGCTCTAAATCAATAGTTACGAAGAATTTCGTGCGGTCATGTCAAGTTAACCGAGTAGTTAAAATTATCATTCTAAACTAATCATTGCTGCTCATTTAGTAAAGCCTTATTAATGAAGCATAATGCATGGCATTAAATAGTTTGTGATAGATTGGATTAGTTGGCGGCTTCTTAATAGCTATTTCAGTTTTAAACTTTTTCACAATATTGAAAATAGAGCCAGCTTAACGTGAGCGCTAGATTCATGTTATTCTGATCTCTAAATCAAACTTTATAGACGATTTAGGCCGGAAATGTCAAGTTGATCTGCCAATTAAAATGATCATTGTAAACTAATCATTGGTGCTCATTGAGTAAAGGCTTATTAATGAAGTATAATGTGTGGCATCACACAGTTTTTGATAGATTCATCTACTTGGAGGCTTTGTTGTAGCTATTTAAGTCTTAAATTTTCACACAATATAGAAAATTGAGGTAGTTTAATGTGGGAGTTGGATTCGGTCATTATGAGCTATGAATCAAAAGTTATAGACGATTTAGTGTGGACATGTCAAGCTGGTCAGCCAGTTAAAATGATCATTCTAAACTGATCATTGGTGCTCATTGAGTAAAGGCTTATTAATCAAGCATAATGCATGGCATCCCGCTTTTCACGAAAGATTCATCTACTTGGAGGCTTTGTTTTAGCTATTTAAGCCTTAAATTTTCACACAATATCGAAAATTGAGGTAGTTTAATGTGGGCATTGGATTCGTGTCATTCTGAGCTATGAATCAAAGGTTATAGACGATTTAGTGCAGACATGTCAAGCTGATCGGCCAAGTAAAATGATCATTTTAAACTGATCATTGGTGCTCATTGAGTAAAGGCTTATTAAACAAGCATAATACATGGCATCACGCTTTTTGCAATAGATTTATCTACTTGGAAGCTTTGTTGTAGCTATTTAAGTATTAAATTTTCACCCAATATAGAAAATTGAGGTAGTTTAATGTGGGCATTGGATTCGTGTCATTCTGAGCTATGAATCAAAAGTTATAGACGATTTAGTGCGGACATGTCAAGCTGATCGACCAGTTGAAATGATCATTCTAAACTGATCATTGGTGCTCATTGAGTAAAGGCTTATTAATCAAGCATAATGCATGGCATCACGCTTTTTGCGATAGATTCATCTACTTTGAGGCTTTGTTGTAGCTATTTAAGTCTTAAATTTTCAGGCAATATAGAAAATTGAGGTAGTTTAATATGGGCATTGGATTCATGTTATTCTGAGCTATGAATCAAAAGTTATAAAAGATTTAGTGCAGATATGTCAAGCTGATCGGCCTGTTAAAATGATCATTTTAAACTAATCTTTGGTGCTCATTGAGTAAAGGCTTATTAATCAAGCATAATGCATGGCATCACGCTTTTTGCGATAGATTCATCTACTTGGAGGCTTTGTTGTAGCTATTTAAGTCTTAAATTTTCACACAATATAGAAAATTGAGGTAGTTTAATGTGGGCATTGGATTCGTGTCATTCTGAGCTATGAATCAAAAGTTATAGAGGATTTATTGCGTACATGTCTAGCTGATCAGCCAGTGAAAATGATAATTCTAAACTGATCATTGGAGCTCATAGAGTAAAAGCTTATAAATCAAGAATAATGCATGGCATCCAGCAGATTGTGATAGACTGTATTACTTGGATCCTTTTTTGTAGCTATTTCAATCTTTAAGTTTTTCACAATATAGAAAATTGAGGTACTTTAATGTGGGTGTTGGATTCTTGTCACTCTGAGCTCCGAATCAAAGGTAATAGACGATTTAGTGCGGACATGTCATGCTGATCGGCCAGTTAAAATGATCATTCACAACTGATCATTAGTTGTCAGTGAGTAAAGGCTTTTTGGTGAACCGTAATGCATGGTATCAAGCAGTTTGCGATAGATTCGATTACTTGGAGGCTTTGTTGTAGCTATTTCAGTCTTAAATTTTTTCACAATATAAAAACTTGATCTAGCTTAACTTGGGCATTGGATTCGTGTCATTCTAAGCTCAGAATCAAAAGTTATGGACGACTTCTTGCCGACATGTCAAGTTACCCGGCTAATTAAAATGATCATTCTAAATTGATAGTTGGTGTTCATTGAGTAAAGGCTTATTAATGAAGCATAATTCAGGGCATGAAGCAGTTTACGATAGATTAGATTACTTGGCCGCTATGTCGTAGCAATTTCAGTCTTAAATTTCGTCACAATATAGAAAATTTAGCTAGCTTAACGTGGGCGTTAGATTCGTGGCATTTTGAGATTTGAATAAAAAGTTATAGACGATTTATTGTGGACATGTCAAGTGGACCTGTAGTTAAAATGATCATTCTAAACTTATCCTTGCTGCTCCTTGAGTGAATGCTTATAAATCAAGCATAATGCATGGCATCACGCAGTTTTGGATAGATTTTAGTACTTGTAGGCTTTGTGTTAGCTATTTCAGTATTGAATTTTGTCACAATACAGAAAATTGAACAAGCTTAATGTGGGCATTGGATTCGTGTTATTCTGAGCTCTGAATCAAAAGTTACAGAGGATTTTGTGAGGTCATGTTAAGCTAATCGGATAGTTAAAATGATAATTATAAACTGATCATTAGTTGTCAGTGAGTAAAGGTTTTTGGTGAACCATAATGCATGGTATCAAGCAGTTCGCGATAGATTCGATTACTTGGAGGCTTTGTTGTAGCTATTTCAGTCTTAAATTTTTTCACAATATAAAAACTTGATCTAGCTTAACTTGGGCATTGGATTCGTGTCATTCTAAGCTCAGAATCAAAATTTATGGACGACTTCTTGCCGACATGTCAAGTTACCCGGCTAATTAAAATGATCATTCTAAATTGATAGTTGGTGTTCATTGAGTAAAGGATTATTAATGAAGCATAATTCAGGGCATGAAGCAGTTTACGATAGATTAGATTACTTGGCCGCTATGTCATAGCAATTTCAGTCTTAAATTTCGTCACAATATAGAAAATTTAGATAGCTTAACGTGGGCGTTAGATTCGTGGCATTTTGAGATTTGAATAAAAAGTTATAGACGATTTATTGTGGACATGTCAAGTTGACCTGTAGTTAAAATGATCATTCTAAACTTATCCTTGTTGCTCCTTGAGTGAATGCTTATAAATCAAGCATAATGCATGGCATCACGCAGTTTTGGATAGATTTTAGTACTTGTAGGCTTTGTGTTAGCTATTTCAGTATTAAATTTTGTCACAATACAGAAAATTGAACAAGCTTAATGTGGGCATTGGATTCGTGTTATTCTGAGCTCTGAATCAAAAGTTACAGAGGATTTTGTGAGGTCATGTTAAGCTAATCGGATAGTTAAAATGATAATTATAAACTGATCATTAGTGATCATTAAGTAAAGGCTTATTAATTAAGCATGATTCATGGCATCAAGCAGTTTGAGATAGATTGGATTATTTGGAGGCTATGTTGTAGCTATTTAAGTCTTAAATTTTTTAACACTATAAAAAATTGAGCTAGCTAACATGGTCATGTGATTCGTATCATTCTGAGTTCTGAATCAATAGTTATGGGCGATTTCGTGCGTACATGTCAAGTTGATCAACTTGTTAAAATGATCATTCTAAAATGATTATTGGTGCTCATAGAGTAAAAGCTTATAATTGAAGAATAATGTATGGCATCAAGCAGATTGCGATAGACTGTATTACTTGGAGCCTTTTTCGTAGCTAATTCAATCTTTAATTTTTTCACAACATAGAAAATTGAGCTACTTTAACGTGGGTGTGGGATTCTTGTCATTCTGGGCTCCAAATCAAAGATTATAGACGATTTACTGTGGACATGTCAAGCTGATCGGCCATTTAAAATGATCATTCTAAACTTATCATTGGTACTCATTGAGTAAAGGCTTATTAATCAAGCATAATGCATGCCATCACGCTTTTTGCGATAGATTCATCTACTTGGAGGCTTTGTTGTAGCTATTTAAGTCTTAAATTTTCACATAGTATAGAAACTTGAGGTAGTTTAATGTGGTCATTGGATTCGTGTCATTTTTAGCTATAAGTCAAAAGTTATAGACGATTTAGTACGGACACGTCAAGCTGATCGGCGAGTTAAAATAATCATTATAAACTGATCTTTGGTGCTCATTGAGTAAAGGCTTATTAATCAAGCATAATGCATGGCATCACGCTTTTTGCGATAGATTCGATTACTTGGAGTCTTTGTCATAGCTATTTCTGTCTTAAATTTTGTCACACAATAGAAAATTGATCTAGCTTAACATGGGCATGTGTTTCGTGTCATTCTGAGCTCTGGATCAATACTTATGGGCAATTTTGTGCGGACATGTCAAGTTGATCGACTAGTTAAAATGATCATTCTAAACTGATTATTGGTGCTTATAGAGTAAAAGCTTATAATTGAAAAATAATGTATGGCATCGAGCAGATTGTGATAGACTGTATTACTTTGAGCCTTTTTCGTAGTTATTTCAATCTTTAATTTTTTCACAATATAGGAAATTGAGGTACTTTAACGTGGGCGTTGTATTCTTGTCATTCTGAGCTCCGAATCATAGGTTAGAGACGATTTAGTGCGGAAGTGTCAAGCTGATCGGCCAGTTAAAATGATTACTTTAAACTGATCATTGGTGCTCATTGAGTAAAGGCTTATTAATCAAGCATAATGCTTATGAATCAAGCATAATGCATGGCATCACGCTTTTTGCCATAGATTCATCTCTTTGGAGGCTTTGTTGTAGCTATTTAAGCCCTAAATTTTCACACAATATAGAAAACTGAGGTCGTTTAATGTGGGCATTGGATTCGTGTCATTCTGAGCTATGAATCAAAAGTTATAAACGATTTAGTGCGGACATGTCAAGCTGATTGGCCAGTTAAAATGATCATTCTAAACTGATCATTGGTGCTCATTGAGTAAAGGCTTATTAATCAAGCATAATGCATGGCATCACGCTTTTTGTGATAGATTCGATTACTTGGAGTCTTTTTCATAGCTATTTCTGTCTTAAATTTTGTCACACATTAGAAACTTGAGCTAGCTTAACATGGGCATGTGTTTCATGTCATTCTGAGCTCTGAATCAATAGTTATGGGCGATTTCGTGTGGACATGTCAAGTCGACCGACTAGATACAATGATAATTCTAAACTGATTATTGTGCTCATACAGTAAAAGCTTATGATTGAAGAATAATGTATGGGATCAAACAGATTGTGATAGACTATATTACTTGGAGCCTTTTTCGTAGCTATTTCAATCTTTAATTTTTTCACAATATAGAAAATTGAGGTACTTTAACGTGGGCGTTGTATTCTTGTCATTCTGAGCTCCGAATCAAAGGTTATAGAAAATTTAGTGCGGAAATGTCAAGCTGATCGGCTAGTTAAAATGATCATTATAAACTGATCATTGGTGCTCATTATAATGCATGGCATAACGCTTTTTGTGATAGATTCGATTACTTGGAGTCTTTGTCATAGCTATTTCTGTCTTAAATTTTGTCACACTATAGAAAATTGAGCTAGCTTAACATGGGCATGTGATTCGTGTCATTCTGAGCTCTGAATCAGTAGTTATGGGCAATTTCATGCGGAAATGTCAAGTTGACCGACTAGTTAAAATGATCATTCTAAACTGATCATTGGTGCTCATAGAGTAAAAGCTTATAAATGAAGAATAATGCATGCCATTAAGCAGAATTGGATAGACTGTATTACTTAAGCCTTTTTTGTATCTATGTCAATCTTTAATTTTTTCACAATATAGAAAATTGAGGTACTTTAACATTGGCGTTGGATTCTTGTCACTCTGAGCTCCGAATCAAAGGTTATAGACGATTTAGTGCGGACATGTCAAGCTGATCGGCTAGTTAAAATGATCATTCCAAACTTATCATTAGAAAAGACTTTTTAATGAACCATAATGCATGGTATCAAGTAGTTTGCGATAGATTGGATTACTTGGAGGCTTTGGTGTAGCTATTTCAGTCTTAAATTTTTTCACAGTATAAAAAATTGATCTAGCTTAACGTGAGGGTTGGATTCGTTTCATTCTGACCTTTGAATCAAAAGTTACAAACTATTTAGTGCGGACATGTCAAGTTGATCGGTCAGTTAAAATAATCATTTTAAACTGATCATTGGTGCTCATTGAGTAAAGGCTTATTAGTGAAGCATAATGTGTTGCATCACGCAGTTTGCGATATATTCTAGTACTTGGGTTACCTTAACTTGGGCATTGGATTCGTGTCATTCTTAGCTCAGATTCAAAAGTTATGGACGATTTGTTGCCGACATGTGAAGTTACCCGGCTAGGTAAAATGATCATTCTAAACTGATTATTGGTGCTCATTTAGTAAAAGCTTATTAATGAAGTATAATTCATGGCATGAAGCAGTTTACGATAGATTAGATTACTTGGCGGCTATGTCGTAGCAATTTCAGTCTTAAATTTTGTCACGATATAGAAAATTTAGCTAGCTTAACGTGGGCGTTAGATTCTTGGCATTTTGAGATTTGAATAAAAAGTTATAGACGATTTATTGTGGACATGTCAAGTTGACCGGTAGTTAAAATGATCATTTTAAACTGATCATTGGTGCTCCTTGAGTGAAGGTTTAAAAATGAAGCATAATGCATGGCATCACGCAGTTTTGGATAGATTGGAGTACTTGGAGGCTTTGTCTTAGCTATTTCAGTTTTAAATTTTGTCACAATACAGAAATTGAACTAGGTTAATGTGGGCATTGGATTCGTGTCATTCTGAGCTCTAAATCAAAAGTTACGGAGGGTTTTGTGGGGTCATGTCAAGCTGATCGGCTAGATAAAATGATAATTCTAAACTGATCATCAGTGATAATTAAGTAAAGGCTTATTAATTAAGCATGATTCATGGCATCAAGCAGTTTGAGATAGATTGGATTACTTGGAGGCTATGTTGTAGCTATTTAAGTCTTAAATTTTTTTACACTATAAAATTTGAGGTAGATTAACGTGGGCATGTGATTCGTATCGTTCTGAGTTCTGAATCAATAGTTATGGGCCATTTCGTGCGGACATGTCAAGTTGACCGACTAGTTAAAACGATCATTCTAAACTGATTATTGGTGCTCATAGAGTAAAAGCTTATAATTGAAGAATAATGTATGGCATCAAGCAGATTGTGATAGACTGTATTACTTGGAGCCTTTTTCGTAGCTATTTCAATCTTTAATCTTTTCAAAGTATAGAAAATTGAGGTACTTTAACATGGGCGTCAGAGTTTTGTCATTCTGAGCTCCGAATCAAAGGTTATAGACGATTTAGGGCGGACATGACAAGCTGATCGGCTAGTTAAAATGATCATTTCAAACTTATCATTGGTGTTCATTGAGTAAAGGCTTATTAATCAAGCATAATGCATGGCATCACGCTTTTTGCGATAGATTGTATTACTTGGAGGCTTTGTCCTACCTATTTCAGCCCTAATTTTTTCACAATATAAAAAAATGAGCTAACTTAACGTGAGCGTTTGATTCGTTTCATTCTGAGATTTGAATGAAAAGTTAAAAACTATTTAGTGCGGACATGTCAAGTTGATCGGTAAGTTAAAATGATCATTCTAAAATTATCATTGGTGCTCATTCAGTCAAGGCTTATTAATGAAGCATAATGTGTTGCATCACGCAGTTTGCGATAGATTCAAGTACTGGGAGGCTTTGTCGTAGCTATTTCAGTTTTCAAATTTGTCAAAATATGAAAAATTTGGTTAGCTTAACGTGGGCATTGGATTCAGGTCATTCTAAGCTAAGAATCCAAAGTTATGGACGATTTCTTGCCGACATGTCAAGATACCCGGCTAGTTAAAATGAGCATTCTAAACTGATAATTGGTGCTCATTGAGCTTATTAATGAAGCATAATTCAGGGCATGAAACAGTTTACGATAGATTAGATTACTTGGCAGCTATGTCGTAGCAATTTCATTTTTAAATTTCGTAACAAATAAAAATTTTAGCTAGATTAACGTGGGCGTTAGATTTGTGGCAATTTAAGCTTTGAATAAAAAGTAATAGACGATTTATATGGACATGTCAAGTTGACCTTTAGTTAAAATGATCATTCTAAACTGATCATTGGTGCTCCTTGAGTGAAGGCTTATACATGAAGCATAATGCACGGCATCACGCAGTTTCGGATAGATTGGAGTACTTGGAGGCTTTGTCTTAGCTATTTTAGCCTTAAAGTTTTTCGGAAAACAGAAAATTGAACTAGATTAATGTGGGCATTGGATTCGTGTCATTCTGAGCTATTAATCAAAATTTATGGACGATTTTGTTGGGTCATGTCAAGCTGATCGGCAAGTTAAAATGATCATTCTAAACTGATCATTAGTGATCATTAATTAAAGGCTTATTATTTAAGCATGATTCATCGCATCAAGTAGTTTGAGATAGATTGGAGTACTTGGAGGCTTTGTCTAGCTATTTTAGTCTTAAAGTTTGTCACAATACAGAAAATTGAACTAGATTAATGTGGGCATTGGATTCGTGTCATCCTTAGCTCTTAATCAAAAGTTATGGACGATTTTGTGGGGTCATGTCAAGCTGATCGGCTAGTTAAAATGATCATTCTAAACTGATCATTAGTGATCATTAATTAAAGGCTTATTAATTAAACATGATTCATCACATCAAGTAGTTTGAGATAGATCGGATTACTTGGAGGCTATGTTGTAGCTATTTAAGTCTTAAACTTTTTCACAATTCAAAAAATCAAACTAGCTTAATGTGGGCATTGGATTCATGTCATTCGGAGTTCTGAATGAAAAGTTATGGACAATTTTGTGGGGACATGTCAAGTTGATCTGTCAATTAAAATGATCACTTTAAACTGATCATTGGTGCTCATTGAGTAAAGCCTTATTAATCAAGCGTAATGCCTGGCATCATACAGTTTTCGATAAATTCAATTACTTAGTGGCTTTGTGGTAGCTATTTCAATCTTTAATTTTTTTCAGAATATAGGAAATTGAGCTAGATTAACGTGGGCGTTGGATTCGTGTCATTCTGAGCTCTGAATCAGAGGTTACGGACGATTTTGTGCGGACATGTAAAGTTGATCGGCGAGTTAAAATGATCATTCTAAATTTATCATTGGTGCTCATTTAGTAAAGGCTTATTATTGAAGAATAATGCATGGCATCAAGTAGTTTGTGATAGATTGGATTACTTGAAAGCTTTGTCGTAGTTATTTCTTTATTAAATTTTTTCACAACATAGAAAATTTAGCTACCTTAATGTGGGTGCTGGGTTCATGTCATTCTAAACTCTGAATCAGAAAGGTATAGACGATATTATGCTTACATGTCAAGCTGATCGGCCTGTAAATATGATTATTCTAAGCTGAACATTGGTGCTCATTGAGTAAAGGCTTATTAATCAAGGATAATGCATGACATCATGAATTTTGCAATAGATTCGATTACTTGGAAGATTTGTCGTAGCTATTTCAGTATTAAATTTTGTCACACTATAGAAAAATGTGCTAGCTTAACGTGGGCATTCGATTCGTGTCATTCTGAGCTTTAAAGGTGAGAGGTTGGAGCGCGTGGAAAGACCGGTGAAGTTCCAGGCCATAAGGCACGTGAGAGCTGAGCAAGACCGTCCTGAGGGTCCTGAGCACCTTAGGACACGGCACGAACAGGAGGAACCCCAGCCAGATCGAGATGAGGACACACAACCTCATAACTATCACCATAGGCCGAGAGGACCTCCACGGCAACCAGAGGCATAAGATGATGGCTTTGAGCCATATGGTCTTCACCAGAGAACAAGAATGCCTCCTAGACATCATGAGGATGGAGATGAACATGCCTATAACCGGGTAACTCATCCTGATGTTAAGCTAACTCCTCCAATTTTTGCAGGAAAAGTAGACCCCGAGGCTTACCTAGATTGGGAGAGAAGAATGGATCATATCTTTGATCATTACAACCAACCAGGGCCTAGGAGAGTCTCAATGGCAGTAGCACAACTCACGGACATGCCCTCATCTGGTGGGATCGTGAGGTATCTGACAGAAGGAGGAAAAGAATGAGGCCCATAGA
>JAEVFF010000109.1:444382-491751 GCA_018901945.1 Pugionium dolabratum | reverse complement strand
AGGAGAGGTTCCCCAACCTAAGGAGTTCCAAGCTGGCACCAAAAGGAGATGGACCATTCAGAGTGCTGGAGAGGATCAACAACAATGCCTACCGGATCGAGCTTCCAGGTGAGTTTAATGTGTCTAACACGTTCAACGTAACTGACTTAACCCCTTTCCATGCAGATGAACTAGTTTTGAGGTCAAAACCTACTGAAGAGGGAGGGGATGATGGGGACATCAAGTCGTATGGCTGGCCAGGAGACCAGACTGGCCGACCAGGAAGCTTGCCCGAGACAGCCGGGCCATTTGGCGCGTCTGCCGGCCCAAGCGGTACCACCGGACCTTCGACCAGCCGGGCCGGACCGACCAACATTTCCGGCGGAGAGGCCCAAACCTCCGGCCCAACTGGTGGCGACGTGGATGACACCGCCGGTACAATTGGTGACGCCGCCGGCTCCGGGATCAACTTGGCCGGCTCCGATGACAATTCGGCCAGTACCTCGCACAGTCCAGCCGGTACAGCCGATCCAGCCGAGTGCACCACCATTTCAACATCTACACAAGGAGACTCGGACCAGATAAGCTACCAGATTCAAGACATGCAACTAGAGGAAGTCTCTACACCAGTGGTGCCACCAGGAGCAAAGACAAGGAGCAGATCAAAGGCACTCTTCCACAAATTCAGCTTGTGGGTCGACAAGCTCCTAGATGATGATCGACGAAGGACATTGGGCCAAGAGTGTAAAGAAGAGTCCAAAGGCTTCTCAACAATGCAAGGGACTTCAGAGACTTGGGCTTTAGTGGCAAGAGAGGTCAGGGCCCAAGGATTTCTAACCCTATTCCAAGTCAGAGACTAGGAGCAAGGCGCGTGCATGCCACAAGGTTGGCCACCTTCCATTTCTTGGCCGAGAGGTAAGAAAGGTAATTTTTCAAATTATATACTTGCCTCTTTCTGTTTTGCAGGGTAGTATTTAGATTATTTACATTTTTGAGTCAAAGACATTTTAGGAATAAGTCCTTTTTCGGTTATGCACTTTTGTAGGTGTTCCATTTGTGCACTTTTGTAAGTTTTCCATTTCTTTTCTTGAGTCGACCCTAGAAAGTCAAGCTGTCGAGCATATTAATAAGGCTCCTTCCAGCATTGTAGTTCGACAACCTTTTTGCTAATTAATAAAGATCGAATTTTCTTTCTACAAGTTATTCTCTCAAGAGACTTGTGCGCTTAGAACCTAGTTGATACCAGCCCTCCTAGCTCTAAGTTTGTGATTTATCACGAGGTTCACCACCCCTCGTGTGGTTCACTTCACCCTCCATCCATTACCAATCAGAAAACCCCTATCCAGAAGCCTAAGGTCGAGTTTCCCACCTAAACTTCTCCAAACAGCCCACACGCGTACAGCCTTGAATCGAGGTTTGTATCATTTTTTTCATAGATAATTCAGTCTTAAATTTTGTCACACTATAGAATATTGAGTGGCCTTAATGTGGGCATTGGATTCGTGTCATTCTGAGCTCTAATTAAATAATTAGGGGCGATTTCTTGCGGACATGTCAAGTTGACCGACTAGTCAAAATAATCATTCTAAATTGATCATTGGTGCTCATTGATTAAATGCTTATTAATGAAGCATAATGCATGACATCAAGCAGTTTGCGATAGATTGGATTACTTGGAGGCTTCGTCGTAGCTATTTTAGTCTTAAAATTTTTCACAATACAGAAAATTGAGCTACTTTAATGTGGGCATTAGATTCGTGTCATTCTGAACTCTGAATCAAAAGTTACGGACTATTTTGTTTGGACATATCAAGGTAATCGGCGAGTTAAAATGATCATTCTCAACATATCATTTGTGCTTATTGAGTAAAGGCTTATTAATCCAGCATAATGCATGGCATCGCGCTGTTTACGATAGATTGGATTACTTGGGGACTTTGTAATAGCTATTTCAGTCTTAAATTTTTTCACAATATAGAAAATTGAGATAGCTTAACGTGAGCGTGCAATTCGTGTCATTCTGAGCTCTGAAATCAAAAGTTATAGACGATTTAGTGCATACCTTTCAAGTTGATCAGTTAATTGAAATGATCATTCTAAACTGATCATTGATGCTTATTAAGTAAAGCTTTATTAATGAAACATAATGGGTGGCATCTGACAGCTTGCGATAGATTCAACTACTTGGACACTTTGTTGTAGCTGTTTCAACCTTAAATTTTCACACAATATAGAAAATTGATGTAGCTTAGTGTTGGCGTTGGATTCGTGTCATTTTGAGCTCTGAATCAAAAGTTATAGACGATTTTGTGAAGATATGTCAAGCTGATCAGCCAGTTAAAATGATCATTCTAAACTGATCATTGGTGATCATTGAGTAAACACTTTTTAGTCAAGCATAATGCATGGCATCAAGTTGTTTCTGATAGATTCGATTACTTGGAGGCTTTGTCATAGCTATTTTCAGTCTTAAATTTTGTCACAATATAGAAAATTGAGCGAGTTTAACGAGGCCATTGGATTCGTGTCATCCTAAGCTTTGAATCAATAATTCCAGGCGATTTCGTGCGGACATGTCAAGTTGACTGACTAGTTAAAATAATCATTGTAAACTAATCACTGGTGCTCATTGAGTAAATGCTTAATTAATGAAGCATAATGCATGGCATCAATCAGTTCACGATAGATTGGATTACTTGGTGGCTTTGTTGTACCTATTTAAGTCTTAAATTTTTTCACAATATAGAAAATTGAGCTACCTTAATGTGTGTGTTGGATTCGTGTCATTCTGAACTCTGAATCAAAAGTTACAGACGATTTAGTGCAGACATGTCAACCTGATCGACCAGTTAAAATGATTATTCTAAACTGATCATGTGTGCTTATTGAGTAAAGGCTTATTAATATAGCATAATGCATGGCATCACCCTGTTTGCGATAGATTTAATTATTTCACATTTGTCGTAGCTAATTCACACTTAAATTTTTTTTCACAATATAGAAAATTGAGCTTGCTTAACGTGGGTTGGATTTGTGTCATTCTGAGCTTTGAATCAGATGTTATGGACTATTTTGTGCGCACATGTCAAGTTAATCGGTTAGTTAAAATGATCATTCTCAACAGATCATTTGTGCTCATTGAGTAAAGGCTTATTAATCCTGAATAATGCATGGCATCACGCTGTTTGCGATAGATTGGATTACTTGGGGGCTTTGTAATAGCTATTTCAGTGTTAAATGTCTTCACAATATAGAAAATTGAGTTTGTTTAACGTGAGCGTTCGATTCGTGTCATTATGACCCCTGAAATCAAAAATTATGGACGATTTAATGCATACATTTCAAGATGATCTGCCAGTTAAAATGATCATTCTAAACTGATCATTGGTGCACATTAAGTAAACGCTTATTAATGAAGAATAATGCGTGGCATCAGACAGTTTGCCATAGATTCAACTACTTGGAGACTTTGTTGTAAATGTTTCACTCTTAAATTTTCACACAATATAGAAAATTGAGGTAGTTTAACGTGGGTGTTGGATTCGTGTCATTCTGAGCTCTGAATCAAGTAATAGACGATTTAGTGCGGACATGTCAAGCTGATCGGCCAGTTAAAATGATCATTCTAAACTGATCGTTGGTGGTCATGAGTAAAGGCTTATTAGTCAAGCATAATGCATGGCATCACGCTGTTTGTGATAGATTCGATTACTTGGAGGCTTTGTCATAGCTATTTCTGTGTTTAATTTCGTCACACTATAGAAACTTCAGCAAGCTTAATGTGGGCGTTCAATTCGTGTTATTCTGAACTCCGAATCAAAAGTTATAGAAGATTTAGTGAGGACTTGTCAAGCTGATCGGACAGATAAAATGATCATTTTAAACTGATCATTGGTGCTCATTGAGTAATGGCTTACAAATGAAGCATAATGCATGATATCAAGAAGTTTGTGATTGATTGGATCACATGGAGGCTTTGTCGTAGCTATTTCAGTCTTGAATTTTTTTACAATACAGAAAATTGAGTTACCTTAATGTGGGCGTTGGATTTGTGTTATTCTGAACTCTGAATCAAAAGCTATAGACGATTTATTGCGGAAATGTCAAGCTGATCGGCCAGTTAAAATGATCATGCTAAATTGATCATTGATGCTCATTGAGTAAAGGCTTATCAATGAAGCATAATGCATGGCATCAAATAGTTTGCGATAGATAGAATTACTTGGAGGCTTTGTCGTAGCTATTTCATTCTTGACTTTTTTCACAACATAGAAAATTGAGCTACCTTAATGTGGGCATTGGATTCGTGTCATTCTGAACTCTGGAATAATTACGGGCGATTTCTTGTGGACATGTCAAGTTGACCGACTAGTTAAAATAGTCATTCTCAACTGATCATTGGTGCTCATTGAGTAAAGGCTTCTTAATGAAGCATAATGCACGGCATCAAACAGTTTGCGATAGAATGGATTACTTGAGGCTTCGTCGTAACTATTTCAATCTTAAACTTTTTTTCACCATATAGAAAATTGAGCTACCTTAATGTGGGCATTGGATTCATGTCATTCTGAACTCTGATTCAAAACTTATAGACGATTTAGTGCAGACACGTCAAGCTGATCGACCAATTAAAATGATCATTCTAAACTGATAATTGGTGCTCATTGTGTAAAGGCTTATTAATCAAGAATAATGCATGGCATCACCCTGTTTGGGATAGATTTGATTACTTCAAAGCTTTGTCGTAGCTAATTCAGTCTTCAATTTTTTCACAATATAGAAAATTGAGCTAGCTTAACGTGGGTTGGATTTGTGTCATTCTGAGTTCTGAATCAGAAGTTACGAACTATTTTGTGCGGACATGTCAAGTTCAACGACGAGTTAAAATAATCATTCTCAACTAATCATCTGTGCTCATTGAGTAAAGGATTATTAATGAAGCATAATGCATAGCATCAAGAAGATTGTGATAGATTGGATTACTTGGGGGCTTTGTAATAGCTATTTTAGTCTTAAATTTTTTCACAATATAGAAAATTGAGCTACCTTAATGTGGGTGTTGGATTCGTGTCATTCTGAACTCTTAATCAAAAGTTATAGACGATTTAGTGCGGATATGTAAAACTGATCAGCCAGTTAAAATGATCATTCTATACTGATCATTGGTGTTCAATGAGTAACGGCTTATTAATCAAGCATAATGCATGGCATCACCCTGTTTGCGATAGATTTGATTACTTGGAAGCTTTTTCGTAGCTATTTCAGTATTAAATTTTGCACACTATAGAAAATTGAGCGACGTTAACGTTGGAATTGGATTCGTATCATTTTGAGCCTTGAATCAATAGTTATGGGCGATTTTGTGCGGACATGGCATGTTGACCGACTAGTTAAAATGTTCATTCTAAACTAATCATTGCTGCTCATTGAGTAAAGGCTTATTAATGATGCATAATGCATGACAACATGCAGTTTGCAATAGATTTGATTACTTGGAGGATTTGTCGTAGCTATTTCAGTCTTAAATTTTTCACAATATAGAAAATTGAGCTACCTTAATTGGAGCGTTGGATTCGTGTCATTCTGAACTCTGAATCAAAAGTTAGAAATGATTTAGTGCGGATATGTCAAGCTGATCGGCCAGTTAAAATGATCATTCTAAACTGATCATTGGTGCTAAATGAGTAAAGTCTTATTAATCAAGTATAATGCATGGCATCACCTTGTTTTCGATAGATTTGATTATTTCAAAGCATTGTCGTAGCTAATTTAGTCTTAAATTTCATCACAATATAGAAAATTGAGCTAGCTTAGCGTGGGTTGGATTCGTGTCATTGTGAGCTCTGAATCAAAAGTTATGGACGATTTTGTGCGGAAATGTCAAGTTCATCGGCCAGCTAAAATGATCATTCTAAACTGATACTAGGTGTTCATTAAGTAAAAGCTTATTAATCAAGCATAATGCATGGCATCACCTTGTTTGCGATAGATTCCATTACTTGGAAGCTTTGTCATAGCTATTTCAGTCTTAAATTTTGTCACACTATAGAACATTTAGCTAGCTTAACATGGGCATTTGATTCGTATCATTTTGAGCTTTGAATCAAAAGTTACAGACGAATTTTTGTGTATATGTCAAGATGCTCGGTGAGTTAAAATGATCACTCTAAAATGATCATTGGTGCTCATTGAGTAAAGGCTTATAAATGAAGAATAATGCATGACATCAAGCATTGTATTACTTGGAGGCTTTATTGTAACTATTTAAGTTTTAAAAAATTTCAAAATATAGAAATTTAGCTAGCTTAACGTGGATGTTGGATTCGTGTCATTCCTAGCTTAACGTGGATGTTGGATTAGTGTGGATGATCAGCATATTAAAATGAACATTCTAAACTGATCATTGGTGCTCATTGAGTAAAGGCTTATTAATGAAGGATAATGCATGGCATCACAGAGTTTGCGATAGATTCAACTACTTGGAGTGTTTGTTGTAGCTATTTAAGTCCTAAATATTTACACAATATAGAAAATCGAGGTAGTTTAATGTGGGCAATGGATTCGTGTCATTCGGAGCTCTAAATCAAAAGTTATCGACAATTTAGTGGGGACATGAGAAGCTGATCGGCAAGTTAAAATGATTATTCTAAACTATTCAATGGTGCCAATTGAGTAAAGGCTTATTAATGAAGCATAATGCATGGCATCAAGAAGATTGTGATAGATTGGATTACTTGGGGGCTTTTTAATAGCTATTTCAGTCTTAAATTTTTTCATAATATGGAAAATTGAGCTACCTTAATGTGGGTGTTGGATTCGTGTCATTCTGAATTCTGAATCAAAAGTTATAGACGATTTAGTGCAGACATGTCAAGCTGATCGGGCAGTTAAAATGATCATTCTAAGCTGATCATTGGTGTTCAATGAGTATAGGCTTATTAATCAAGCATAATGCATGACATCACCCTGTTTGCGATAGATTTGATTACTTGGAAGCTTTTTCATAGCTATTTCAGTATTAAATTTTGCACACTATAGAAAATAGAGCAGCCTTAACGTGGGGATGGATTCGTATCATTCTGAGCTCTCAATCAATAGTAATGGGCGATTTCGTGCGGACATGGCATGTTGACCGACTAGGTAAAATGTTCATTCTAAACTAATCATTGGTGCTCATTGAGTAAAAGCTTATTAATGATGCATAATGCATGGCATCATGCAGTTTGCGATAGATTGGATTACTTAGAGGCTTTTCATAGCTATTTAAGTCTTAAATTTTTTTTCTTAGTATAGAAAATTGAACTACCTTAATGTGGGCGTTGGATTCGTGTCATTCTGAACTCTGAATCAAAAGTTATAAACGATTTAGTGCGGACATGTCATGCTGATCGGCGAGTTAAAATGATCATTTTAAACTGGTCATTGTTGCTCACTGAGTAAAGGCTTATTAATCAAGCATAATGCATGGCATCACGCTCTTTGCGATTGATTTGATTACTTCGAAGCTTTGTCATAGCGAATTCAGTGTTAAATTTGGTCACAATAGAGAAAATTGTGCAAGCATCACGCTGTTTGCGATTGATTTGATTACTTCGAAGCTTTGTCATAGCGAATTCAGTTAAATTTGGTCACAATATAGAAAATTGTGCAAGCTTAACGTGGGTTGGATTCATATCATTGTGAGTTCTGAATCAAAAGTTATGAACGACTTTGTGTGGAAATGTCAAGTTCATCTGCGAGTTAAAATGATCATTCTCAACTGTTAATTTGTGCTCATTGAGTAATGGCTTATTAATCCAGCATAATGCATGGCATCATGCTGTTTGCGATAAATTCGATTACTTGGAGGCTTTGTCGTACCTATTTCATTCTTAAGTTTTTTCACACTATAGAAAAATAAACTAGCTTAACGTGGCTGTTGGATTCGTGTCATTCTGAACACTAAATCAAAAGTTATAAACGATTTGGTGCAGACATTTCAAGTTGATATGCCAATCATTCTAAACTGGTCATTGGTGGTCATTGAGTAGAGGCTTACTAATCAAGCCTAATGAATGGCATCACACTGTTTGTGATAGATTCAATTACTTCGAAGCTTTACCGTAGCTATTTAATTATTAACTTTTGTCACGATATAGAAAATTATGCTAGCTTAACCTAGGTGTTGGATTCGTGTCATACTGAGCTCTGAATCAGAAGTTACAGATGATTTTTTTTGGACATATAAGTTAATCGGCGAGTTAAAATGATCATTCTCAAGTGATCATTTGTGCTCATTGAGTAAAGGCTTATTAATCCAGCATAATGCATGGCATCACACGGTTTACGATAGATTCGATTGCTTAGAAGCTATTTTGTAGCTATATCAGTCTTAAATTTTGTTACACTATAAAAAATGAAAGCTTAACGTGGGCATTCGATTCGTGTCATTCTGAGCTCTGAATTAAAAGTTACGGACGATTTCGTGCGAACATGTCAAGTTGACCGGTTAGTTAACATGTCAAGCTGATAGCCCAGTTAAAATAATTGGTGCTCATTGAGTAAGGGCTTACTAATCAAGCATAATGCATGGCATCATGCTGTTTGCAATAGATTCAATTACTTGGAAGCTTTGTCGTAGCTATTTCAGTCTTAAATTTTGTCACACTATAGAAAAATGAGCTAGCTTAACGTCGAGCTCAGTCACACTATAGAAAATTTTTGTCACACTGTAGCATTTGATTCCTGTCATTCTGAACTCTGAATTAAAAGTTAGAGAAGATTTCATATGGACATGTCAAGTTGACCGACTAGTTGAAATGATCATTCCAAATTGTTCACTGGGGCTCATTGAGTAAAGGCTTATTAATGAAGCATAATGTATGGAATCAAGCTGATTGTGATAGATTAGATTACTTGGAGGCTTTGTAATAGCTATTTCAGTTTTAATTTTTTTTACAATAACAGAAATTGAACTAGCTTAACGTGAGCTTTGGATTCGTGTCATTCCGAACTCTGAATCAAAAGCTATAAACGATTTAGTGCGGACATGTCAAATTTATCTGTCAATTAAAATGATCATTCTAAATTAATCATTGGTGCTCACTGAGTAAAGGCTTATTAATGAAGCATAATGTGTGACATCACACAACTTCTGATAGATTCAAGTACTTGGAGGTTTTGTTGTAGCTATTTCAGTCTTATGTTTTCACACAATATAAAACATTGAGGCATTTTAACTGGGCATTGGATTGATGTCATTCTTAGCTCTGAATAAATATTTATAAACGATTTAGTGCGGACATGTCAAACTAATTGTGCAAGCTTAACGTGGGTTGGATTCATATCATTGTGAGTTCTGAATCAAAAGTTATGAACGACTTTGTGTGGAAATGTGAAGTTCATCTGCGAGTTAAAATGATCATTTTAAACTGATCATTGGTGCTCATTGAATTAAGGCTTATTAATCAAGCATAATGCATGGCATCACGCTGTTTGCGATAGATTTGATTAGATGGAGGCTTTGTGATACAAGCCTTGAATCAAGGTTGTAACACGCGTGGACTGGTTGGAGAAGATTAGGCGAGAAACTCGGCCTTAGGCTTCTAGATGGGGGTTTTCTGGTGGGTATCGATGGAGAGGTGAAGTGAACCACACGAGGGGTGATGAACCTCGTAATAAATTACAACTTAGAATCTAGGAGGGTTGGTCTCGACTAAGGTTCTAAGCGCAAGAGCTTTAGGAGAAAAACTCTTAGGAAAAAGGTCTTTCTTTATTAATATCAAAAAGTTGTCGAACTACAATGTTGAAGGAGCCTTATTAATATGCTCGGCAGCGTTGACCTTCTATGGTTGACTCAAAATAAAAATGGAAAAGTTACAAAAGTGCACAAGGAAAATTACAAAAGGGAAACAACCGCAAAAAGATAACTATCTAAATTGTTTTTGACTCAAAAATGTAAAACTTACTATTACTAACATGCAAAACAGAAAAGACAAGTATATATTGAAAACTAACCATTCTTACCTTTCGGCCAAGAAATGGAAGGTGGCCGACCTTGTGGCATGCACGCGTCTAGCTCCTAGTCTTTGACTTGGAGTAAGGTTATGAATTATTGGGCCCTGACCTCCTTTGCCACGAAAGCCCAAGTCTCTGGAGTCGTTTGTAATGTTGAGAACCCTTTGGACTCTTCCTTGTACTGTTGGCCCAATTCTCCATGTCGATGATCTTCTAGGAGCTTTTCTACCCACAAACTGAACTTGTGGAAGAGTGCCCTTGTTCTGGTCCTTGTCATTGCTCCTGGTGGCACCACTGGTGTAGAGAATTCATCCAGGTTCATGCCTTGAAGCTGGTAGCTTAGTTGATCCGAACTTCCTTGTGTAGATGTGGAAATGGTGGTGCAATCGGCTAGATTGGCTGGATGGTGCGATGAGATGGCCGAGTTGTCATCAGAGCCGGCCAGATCATTTTGTGAGCCGGCGGCATCACCAGTTGGGGCTGGCGGTGTTGTTCATGTTTCTGCCAGTTGGGCCGGAGGTTTGGGCCTCTTTGGCAGAAAAGTTGTCCATTCCGGCCCGGCTGATCATAGGGCCAGCGGTACCGTTTGGACCCGGCAGACGCGCCAAATGGCCCGGCTGTCTCGGGCAAGCATTCTGGTCGGCCATTCTGGTCCTTGCGCCGGCCAGACGATCTGATGCCCTCATCATCCCCTCCCCCTTCTGTAGGTTTTGACCTCAAAACTTGCTAATCTGCAAGGAAAGAAGCTAAATCAGTTACATTTAATGTGTTAGACACATTAAACTCACCTGGAAGCTCAATCCGGTAGGCGTTGTTGTTTATCCTCTCCAGCACTCTGAATGGTCCATCTCTTCTTGGGGACAGCTTGGAACTACTTAGTTTTGGGAACATCTCTTGCCGTAGGTGTAGCCACCACTACAAGAAAACATCCATTTTGCGACCACAGAAGTGGTCGCAAAACTCGAAATTGCGACTACTTTGCAACCACCAAAAGTAGTCGCAAAAATATGTAATCACAACTCAGTCGCAAATTTACGACTGATTTGTGACCAAGGTAAAAGTGGTCCAATTTGCGACTGATTTGCGACCAAGGTAAAAGTGGTTCAATTTGCAAATGATTTGCGACCAATCGGTGGTGACTACTTTTGTGACTACTTTGCGACTGAATTTCTGTAACAAATTTTGCCACAGTTTTGCGACTACTTATGTGGTTGCAAAACCCTTAGTCACAAATCATTCACAAAATTTTGTGACGGATTTGCGACTACATGAACCATAGCAGTCGCAAATCAGTCGCAAAGTTTTGGGAATGATTTGCGACTGCAGAGCCATGTAGTCAAAAATCAGTCACAAAATATTGTGACTGATTTGCGACCACCAGTACTAATTGTTACTGAAATGCCATCACATTTTCAATGCAGTGGCAAAGTGGTGGAAAATCAGTCACAATTTGTGTCATAAAACCTTAATTATATGGTTTTAGGGAATAAATTGAATTATATAAGAATCAAATGTCAAAAATACATAAAACGATAACTATATTTATTACATTCTTCGTCCTCGTCATCATCAGAAGATGAAATATTACATTGAAATTCATCTTCTAGTTCCGCATCTCCGACATCAAAATCAATTTCTTCCGTATGATTAACTCTATTGACCAACCGATCTACTTCTATCTCTTGAACAACCATTACCTATTCATCATTTTCTTGTTGCAACAGGCCAATCTCGTTTTTGTTTTTGTATTTCCCCAAAATGTTAGATCTAGGATTAACTTTCAAAACACTGAGCCATGTTTGTTTTGATGATGATTTAGTGAGCGGATAGGGAATATAACAAATTTGATCTGCTTGAGAGGTTGATACATCATAAGTAATGAAATATAAATTAGTTATATATTTTTAACAAAATTTATTTTATAATTAATTATTTACGTATACGTACCAAGAATAAATTGTTCGTATTTGTAGTATTTCTCCGATGATAAGACATCAACAACGCCATTTTCTGACTTCCGAGTACCTTTCGAAAGCGTAGGATGGTACCAATCACATTTAAAAAGCATGATCTTCAAATTTAGGAGGCCGACATACTCAAGTTGAATGATATCTGTTAAAATCCCGTAGAAATCAGCTTCATCAGATACATTTGAGTAATTGTCTCCCTTCACACAAATACCGTAGTTACATGTCTTTCTCCTATATCCATGTTTCATCGTGTGGAACATATAACCTCTTGTAAAATACATCGGCCAAGTTGGCGCTTTATTCATCGGCCCATGAACTAATTCCTGAGCCCATATTGGAAAGACGCGTGAATCTGTGGAAGTACATGAATTGACCAATGATCACATATATATATATATATATAGATATATATAAAATTAAAGTTAGTATTTCAAAATTAATAAATTAAATATAATATATATGTTAAATAATTAAACATACATAATTTCTAACTCTTATGTGAAACTCTTCCTCTATTTTCGATGAAATGTCATCTTCCGAAAGATATGGATACATACATCGAATGTGATCTTCAAACATAATACAAAAGTAAATATGAAAAATTAATATATATTGCTTGATACAATGAACTGAAATGTAATAAATGCAATTAATTGTTTTCATATAGCTTTCTAGTGGCCGAAAATATTCACAATTCCGTGAAACATATGCATGTGCATATTTATATGCTTTTTCGGAGAGCCATATTTCTTTACATTTACCAATTAGACGGCCCATGTGCGTAAATATATCCAGTACTCCGGGATCCGTATATACAGGAACGTCACTTTCATCGAATCTTGTA
The DNA here is from genome assembly GCA_018901945.1 of Pugionium dolabratum. Taxonomy (NCBI): domain Eukaryota; kingdom Viridiplantae; phylum Streptophyta; class Magnoliopsida; order Brassicales; family Brassicaceae; genus Pugionium; species Pugionium dolabratum. The sequence goes on along the minus strand of JAEVFF010000109.1, from coordinate 478,962 downwards.
GACCTATATATATATATTAATTACATGATATATCAGCACAAAAACTTGCCAATCATAATAAAATAATTAATTAATACACATAAGAATTAATTTATGTTACCTGTTTTTCGTGCGTATGTGGGCAGCAAAGTAATGTTCTGAGAAGTAAGATATCTCATCATTCACATATGATTCAACAATCGACCCTGCAGCATATCGTTTGTTTTTCGCCTTGCTTTTTGGTTTTTAGAAAACCTTTCAAATGGATGCATCCACCTATATTGCACAGGTCCACCCAGTTCAGTTTCGTATGGTATATGTACAGGAATATGCTCCATGACGTCGAAAAATGAAGGCGGAAAAATATTTTCCAAATTGCACAAAATTATGACTAACACTACAAGAAAACATCTATTTTGTGACCACGGAAGTGGTCGTAAAACTCCAAATTGCGACTACTTTGCGACCACCAGAAGTAGTCACAAAAATATGTAGTCACAAATCAGTCGGAAATTTGCAACTGATTTGCGACCACTGTAATAGTGGTTCAATTTGTGACTGATTTGCAGGTGGTGACTATTTTTGAGACTACTTTGCCACTGAATTTCCGTAACAAATTTTGCCATTGTTTTGCGACTACATATGTGGTTGCAAAACTCGTAGTCACAAATCAGTCACAAAATTTTGTGACTGACTTGCGACTACAAAAGTCATCGCAGTCGCAAATCAGTCACAAAATTTTGTGACTGATTTGCGACTATAAGAGCCACTGCAGTCGCAAATCAGTCACAAAACCATAGCAGTCGCAAAGCAGTGACAAAGTTTTGTGACTGATTTGCGACTCTTGAGTTATGTTGTCGCAAATCAGTCACAAAATTTTGTGACTGATCTGCGACCACAGTTAACACGCAGTCGCAAATCAATGCCAAAAGTTGCGACAGATTTGCGACAGATTTGCGACAAATTAAAAAATAATCGAAAACAATTTTGTCATCGCAAATCTGTCCCAAAAAATTGAGACTGATTTGGAACTGATTTGCGACTACAACAAAATTAGATTTTAAATAAATATAATAAAAAATTATTTTGAAATAATTTTAATTTCAAAATATTTAAATTATTTCAAAATAGTTTTTAATTAATTTTATTTATATATTTTTAATAATATTTTTCAAAATTAATTTTAAAAACATTATTAATATTTTTAACTATTAATATTAATACAATAATTTTTATTTAATTTTTAATAATATTATTAATATTATATAATTTTTAAATAATTTTAATAATATTTTTTAAAAATATTTTTCAAAATTAATTTTTAAAATTATTATGTTTGAATAATATGTTTAAATTTTTATTCTGAATATTTGAATAAATTATTATTTTTTAAACCATTAATTATTATTAATATTATTTAGTAATTAATAATATAATTATAAAATATATTAACTAATTAATATAAAATATTAAATACAAAGAAATTCAATATTAAAAATATAATTTTTATATCCGAAGGGAAGAATAGGGTCGGAGTCGGAGCCGTCGACGGTTCCCATGGGAGGCGAATGCGGGATCCGTACGTTGAAAATACCCGAGGAGCATCTCCAAGTTGGAGATCATCTTTTTGTTTTCCCTATTCTGCTCTTCCATCTTCTGATTTGCTTCCAAAATCCGCACGTTTTGTTGTACAATTAGCACGTTTTGTTCTTGAATCATTACGTACTCGGGGGAAGTGGATTGCACCCCACTACGTCTACCCGACAAGTGTACGCGGTTCAGGTTACTAAGTCCATAAAGACGGCCTCGGTCATCCGCAACAGAAGACTACAAAATAACGAAAACGAAAATAAAATATTAAATTTAATTAATAAAATAATTATAAAAATTTGTAATTAAAAAAATCTGAAAATTTTTTTTACTAGAATGAAGATCTCATTCTTCTCTTCTAGAGCCAGCTCAATTGGACGGGAATTACCATCAGACGTTTCTGTTGGATCGACCTCCACCATCGCTATTTTCTCTTGGATGTTATGTTCGTATGCTTCAAAGATTTGTTTTGTTTTCAAATCTATATACGAATCATCCGGTGTAGTGTGAGTCTTTATAAAGACCTCACATATTGAGACAGGTCGTCACAAATTATGTTCCTTCACATAAATTGAAATAAATTTTATTTAAATAATAATAAATTTTTTAATTAAATTTAAATAATTAAAATTACTTACCATTTCCTGCTAGATCTTGATGTAAGATTTTTGGCCCAAAAAATGCTTGTGCGGGCCAAGACTGTCCCAAGCAGAGTTGTGGTTATTAGAGGATTTGCTACACCTCTCGTTAGACGTTTCTGTTCCCCAATAGTCTGTCATAATTTTGAACAGAGTTGGGGAAATCCATCGGGGACGTTTTCCGGTTGTATGAACCATGCTCACCATCCATTTCATCCGTCTTACGCAGACGACCTCGAACTCTTTTCGTACCACCGGGGTGATCACATGATCCCAGATGTACGATTGCTTCAAATTAATGTATATAATATTAATATCTTTAAATATTACAAAATAAAAAATTTTAAAAAAAACATTTACCACAAACTCGATAAAATATTTTGCCTAGTTCTCGGCAGGTACGACCGTCCAACTATAGTAGGGGCCGCCAAATTTATTTTTCAAAATTTTTGAAATTTGACGGGTAATAGCCATGTTATCGCGGTCAAACCTAATATTTTCATTATACACAAAAATTTTAATTTTATATTAATATATTATTAAATTTTAAATAACTATTTATAAATAAATATAAAAAATAATAATTTACATTACCATATTGAATTTGGTGCCGGCAGTGGAGACATCACTATCAAATATTGTTCGCATCCTGAAGTTTGTAACAAACTATCAAGAGTGATAGTTTGTTCCTCCGTTCCCGTTTCGCAGTCGTGAATTTCTTCCTCCTCGTGTTCTTCTGATTCGTAAAACCGTGGAGGTGTTTGAGTTACAGGAACGGAATGAGGGGTAAACGTATATTGGGGACGGAGGTGGGATGTCGCTCTATTAGCGGATGGTGAGGGGTTCGAGGAGGCCGAAGAGGTTCCACGGCCGGAAGACGATGAGATAGATCGTCTTCCACGACCTCTCATCGACCTACCGCTACTTACCATTTTTTATTGAATGTTTTAGATTGGAGCGGGTTTGGAATGTTTAGAGAGGTTATATGAAAGAGAGGATTTGTTCGAAGTGTGGAAAATGAGGGAAACCTTCGACTATTTACAGAACTTTTTGGGACCACCTATGTGGTCGCAAATTAGTGGGAAAATTTGAATTTAATGATGTAATCGCAAATCAGTCTCAAATTTGCAACTGATTTGCGACCACCAATTAATTTGGTGGGAACCGAAAACTTTGAACTTCCCACTAAATTAATTGGTGGTAGTTTGAAAGTTTTCAAAATTTCAACTCCCACCAAATTAATTGGTGGTCGCAAATCAGTCGTAAATTTGCGACTGATTTGCGACCACCGGTTATTTTTTCGCATAAATTACCTATGGTCGCAAATCACTCGTAAATTTACGACTGATTTGCGACCACCATTAAATTATTTGAATAAATTACACGTGGTCGCAAATCAGTCGCAAATTTGTGACTAATTTGCGAGCACCATGAAATTATTCGAATTTATTACACGTGTTTGCAAATCAGTCGCATGATTTGTGACCACGTGTCATAATTAGGACTTAAATGCCACCACATTGTCAATGCAATAGCAAAATAGGGGGAAATCAGTTACAAATAATACCCTAAACCCTACATTTTTAGATTTTGGTGAATAAATTGAATTATATAAGATTGATTACTTGATTATAAGTTATACTAATTTCAATTACTATGACAACAATAACCTTTACCAAATTTTCAAATCATTTACCTAAAACACTTAACAAATTTACTTAATCTTATATCTCTTATATACATTTCAAATGTTTTCTAAAATTTAAATCACATGGTTTTCAATATATGTGGTCACTTATAATAGTTAGTACTCACATAAATTTGGAAATACAAGTTGTAAATGTGGAAAATACTTAGTGAAAATGTGAATTTACCATATGTGGTCCCAAATAAGTCGCTATTTTGCGACTGATTTGTGACTGCACATCAAATTTTGAGTTCGTGGTCGCAAATTAGTCGCAAATTTTTTGACTGATGTGCGACCACGTGTAATTTTTGTGACTGAAATGCCACCACATTGTCAATGAAGTGGCAAAGTGATGGCAAATAAGTCACAAATAATACCCTAAACCCTAAATTTTTAGATTTTGGTGAATAAATTGAATTATATAAGATTGATTACTTGATTATAAGTTATACAAATTTCAATTACTATGACAACAATAACCTTTACCAAATTTTCAAATCATTTACCTAAAACACTTAACAAATTTACTTAATCATATATCTCTTATATACATTTCAAATGTTTTCTAAAATTTAAATCACATGGTTTTCAATATATGTGGTCACTTATAATGGTTAGTACTCACATAAATTTGGAAATACAAGTTGTAAATGTGGAAAATACTTAGGGAAAATGTGAATTTACCATATGTGGTCACAAATTAGTCACTATTTTGCGACTGATTTGCGACTGCACATCAAATTTTGAGTTCGTGATCGCAAATTAGTCGCAAATTTGCGACTGATGTGCGACCACGTGTAATGTTTGTGACTGAAATGCCACCACATTGTCAATGAAGTGGCAAAGTGATGGCAAATCAGTCACAAATAATACCCTAAACCCTAAATTTTTAGATTTTGGTGAATAAATTGAATTATATATGATTGATTACTTGATTATAAGTTATACAAATTTCAATTACTATGACAACAATAACCTTTACCAAATTTTCAAATCATTTACCTAAAACACTTAACAAATTTACTTAATCTTATATCTCTTATATACATTTCAAATGTTTTCTAAACTTTAAATCACATGGTTTTCAATATATGTGGTCACTTATAATGGTTAGTACTCACATAAATTTGGAAATACAAGTTGTAAATGTAGAAAATGCTTAGGGAAAATGTGAATTTACCATATGTGGTCGCAAATCAGTCGCTATTTTGCGACTGATTTGCGACTGCACATCAAATTTTGAGTTCGTGGTCACAAATTAGTCGCAAATTTGCCACTGATGTGCGACCACGTGTAATTTTTGTGACTGAAATGCCACCACATTGTCAATGAAGTGGCAAAGTGATGGAAAATCAGTCACAAATAATACCCTAAACCCTAAATTTTTAGATTTTGGTGAATAAATTGAATTATATAAGATTGATTACTTGATTATAAGTTATACAACTTTCAATTACTATGAAAACAATAACATTTACCAAATTTCAAATCATTAACCTAAAACATTTAACAAATTTACTTAACCTTATAACTCTTATATACATTTCAAATGTTTTCTAAAAATTAAATCATTACAAATATGGTTTTCAATATATGTGGTAACTTATAATGGTTAGTAGTCACATAAATTTGGAATTACAAGTTGTAAATGTGGAAAATACTTAGGAAAAATGTGAATTTACCATATGTGGTCGCATATCAGTCGCTATTTTGCGACTGATTTACGATTGAACATCAAATTTTGAGTTTATGGTCGCAACAGTTGCTAATGTGGGACTGATTTGCGACCACGTGTAATTTTTGTGACTGAAATGCCACCACATTGTCAATGCAGTGGCAACGTGGTGGCAAATCAGTCAGAATTTGTGTCATAAAACCTTAATTATATGGTTATTGGGAATAAATTGAATTAAATAAGAATCATATTTCCAAAATACATAAAACGATAACTATATTTATTACATTTCTTCATCCTCGTCGTCATCTGAAGATAAAATATTACATTGAAATTCATCATCTAGTTCTGCATCTCCGACATCAAAATCAATTTCTTCCGTATGGTTAACTCTATCGACCAACCGATCTACTTTTATCTCTTGAACAACCATTACCTATTCATCATTTTCTTGTTGCAACAGGCCAATCTCGTCTTTGTTTTTGTATTTCCCCAAAATGTTAGATCTAGGATTAACTCTCAAAACACTGAGCCATGTTTGTTTTGATGATAATTTAGTGTGCGGATATGGAATATAACAAACTTGATCTGCTTGAGAGGCAGATACATCATAAGTATTGAAATATAAAGTAGTTATATATTTTTAACAAAATTAATTATATAGTTAATTATTGACGAATACGTACCAAGAATAAATGGTTCGTATTTGTAGTATTTCTCCAATGATAAGACATCAACGACGCCATTTTCTGAATTCCGAGTACCTTTCGAAAGCGTAGGATCGTACCATTCACATTTAAAAAGCGTGATCTTCAAATTTAGGAGGCCGACATACTCAAGTTGAATGATATCTGTTAAAATCCCGTAGAAATCAGCTTCATCAGATGCATCTGAATAATTTTCCCCTTCACACAAATACCGTAGTTACATGTCTTTCTCCTATGTCCACGTTTCTTCGTGTGGAACATATAACCTCTTGTAAAATACATCGGCCAAGATGACGCTTTATTCATCAGCCCTTGAACTAATTCTTGAGCCCATATAGGAAAGACACGTGAATCTGTGGAAGTGCATGAATTGACCTATGATCATATATATATATAAAAAATTAAATTTAGTATTTCAAAATTAATAAATGAAATATGATATACATCTCAAATAATTAAACATACATAATCTCTAACCCATAAGTGGAACTATTCCTCTCTTTTCGATGAAATGTCATCTTCCGAAAGATATGGATACGTACATCGTATGTGATATTCAAACATGTTACAAAAGTAAATATTAAAAATTAATATATATTGCTTGATACAATGAACTGAAATGTAATAAATGCAATTAATTGTTTTCATATACCTCTCTAGTGGCCGAAAATATTCACAATTCCATAAAATATATGCATGTGTATATTTATATTCTTTTTCGGAGAGCCATATTTCTTTACATTTACCACTTGGACGACCCATGTGCGTAAATATATCCGGTACGCTGGGATCCGGATATACAGGGACGTCACCTTCATCGAATCATGTAGACCTGTATATCTATATTATATTAATTACACGATATATTAGCACGAAAATTTGCCATTCATATATAATAAAATAATTAATTAATAAACATAAGAATTAATTTATATTGTTACCTGTTTTTCGTGCGTATGTGGGAAGCAAAGTAATGTTCCAAGAAGTAAGATATCTCATCATTCACATATGATTCAACATTCAACCCTGCAGCATATCGTTTTTTCTTCGCCTTGCTTTTTAGTTTTTTAAAAAACCTTTCAGATGGATACATCCACCTATATTGCACAGGTCCATCCAGTTCAGATTCGTATGGTAGATGTACAGGAAGGTGCTCCATGACGTCGAACAATGAAGGCGGAAACATATTTTCCAAATTGCACAAAATTATGACTATGTTTTCCTTCAGAATTCGGACACGGTTTTGTTGTAATGATCTGGAGCGTAAATCACGGAAAAATCCTCCAATCTCACTATATATTACCATCGACAATTAATTACTACTGGCAATTATTATTAATTTACGTACTTCCAATAAAAATATATTTATTACTATTTTTACCTGATAATGCTAGATGAACGTTCTGTGACAAAAGTTCTGCAAATATAAAAGGGAGAAGCCTTTCACTAAAAACATGGCAATCATGGCTTTTCATGCACGAGAACTTTAGTCCATCCATATCCACACAATTTGCTAAATCTGGCGCCTAGAAGTCTGGAAATTTGACATCATTTTTGATACATTCCAATAACCGTTCTTTTGCTTTTTGTGTCAATCGAAATATAGGGAATGGAGCATTACCCCGACCATCCACGTGCAACTCTTTTCGAGAGCAAAACTTTGCAATATCCAAACTTGACTTAACTGTATGTTTTGATTTCTCTTTCACATTCATAACAGTATTAATGATGTTATCGAAGAAATTCTTCTCTATATGCATCACATCAAGATTATGTCGAATGATAAGATCCGTCCAGTACGGAAACTCCCATAATATGCTTTCTTTGTGCCAATTATGCCAACTGTCGTAACCTTATTCTTTACTTTCATGACCGTTTCCTCCGCAGTCAGATGTTCTTAGAGGATTAACAGTTTTTATTCGCTCGTATAAAACTTGTTCGCCTGTCAATGATTGTGGAGGATAGTCATTCAAAGCGTGCTTCCCTTTTAAAAAATTTGTTTTATTTTTCCGTAATGGGTGACCATTAGGAAGAAACCTTCTATGACAATCAAACCAACACGTCTTTCTCCCATTTGGTAATTGAAATGCCTTCGTATCATCCATACAAATTGGACAAGCCAGTCTTCCATGCGTTGTCCATCCTGACAACATTCCATAAGCGGGAAAATCGCGTATCGTTCATAGTAACACGACTTTTAGATTGAAATTTTGGTTCAACGATACATCGTATGCATCAACTCCCGTAGACCATAATTCTTTCAACTCATCAATCAAAGGTCGGAGGAATATATCCAAACTAGCACGCAGATGATTTGGCCCCGAATTCAGAATTGTTAGAAACAAATACTCTTTCTTCATACACATCTCCGGTGGCAAAGTTATATGGAGTGATAATCACCAGCCATAATGAATGATTACGAGACATCCCAAATTCCGCCGATATATTTCTTGTTTCATTATTAATCCTTGTGTACATCCAATCTCTCGAATTATTATAATTTCCCCACATGTTTTAAGATTTTTTTTCCTTCGATTCTACAAATGAAAGAATGGGATGGGGCATATATATACAAAATTTTGCCACTACTTTGCAACTACTTTGCCACTGCTTTGCCACTACTTTGTGACTACAACAGTGTAGTCGCTTAAATGTCGTTATACCTAACACGCACATGTTTTTTATTGTGGCACTTTGCCACCACATTGTGACGTAAGAGCCACTACAGCATGTAGTCGCAAATTGGTCGCATTTTTAGCGACCAATATGCGACTACCAAGTGATTTTCCACATGTAGTCCCTAATCAGTCGCTATTTTGCGACTGATTAGCGACTACATAGATCAGTCGCAAAAGAGTCACATTTCAGTCTCTAATTGGTTGCATAATGCGACCAATATGCGACTACATGTATTGGTCACACTTTTGCGACCACTTTGTGACTACTTCTCCGTAGTCGCAAAGTGGTCGCAAAATCGTGGCAAATGTGGTCGCAAATTTTCCGACTACGTATGTGGTTCTTCCCTAGCGTGGTCCTGAGAAGAGTTGACAAGGTCCGGTTGACTACTTCAGTTTGGCCCTCGGTTTGAGGATGACAGGTGGTAGAGAAGAGCAGCTTTGTGCCTAGCTTTCTCCAGAGGGTCCTCCAGAAGTGGCTGAGAAACTTGGTGTCTCTGTCTGACATGATGGTCCTTGGCACTCCATGAAGCCGTACTATCTCCCTGACGAACAGTACAGCTATTTTCGTGGCATCATTAACATTGGCACATGGGATGAAATGTGCCATCTTGGAAAATCGGTCCACCACTACAAATATAGCATCTTTTTGGTTGATCTAGGGCAGACCTAGAACGAAGTCCATGGAAATGTCCACCCATGGATGCGTAGGTATGGGGAGAGGAAGATACAACCCATGAGGGTGCACTCGGGATTTCGCCTTCTTGCAAGTGATGCATGTTGCACAATGGGCTTCTACTGACCTCTTGATGTGTGGCCAGTAGAAGTGCTCCTTGACCACTGCTAGTGTCTTGTCAACACCAAAGTGGTCCATAAGACCTCCTCCATGAGCTTCTCGTGTGATAAGCTCTGGTAGAGATCCGTGTGGTATGCACAACCTTCTTTCCCAGAACAAGAACCCATCATGGATGTAGAACTTGCCATGACTCCCTGTGCCACACTCCTTGTAGCTCTCAGCAAAGTCAGGTTCATCGTTATACAGGTTCTTGATGTGCTCAAATCCTAAGACTTTTGCTTCCATGGTAGATATCAAAGCAAACCGTCTTGATAGTGCATCGGCTACCACATTATCCTTGCCCTTCTTGTACTTGATTACGTAAGGGAAGGTTTCTATAAACTCCATCCACCTGGCATATCTCCTCTTGAGATTGGTCTGCCCCCTGAGGTGTTTGAGAGTCTCGTGATCAGTGTGGATCACAAACTCCTTGGACAACAAGTAATGTTGCTAAGTTTCCTAGGCTCGGACTAGGGCATACAGCTCCTAGTCGTAGGTGGGGTAATTCAGTGAGCCCCACCTAACTTCTCACTGAAGTATGCCACTGGCCTTCCTCCTTGGGTTAGCACTGCTCCTATGCCTATTCCAGAGGCATCACACTCCACTTCAAACGTTTTGTTGAAGTCGGGCAGGACTAGCACTGGTGCATGTGTGAGGCTGTCCTTCAAGGCCTGGAATGCCTTCTCCTGAGCTTCTCCCCAGCTGAATCCCACGTTCTTCTTCACTACTGCCGTCAATGGTGAGGCAATACTGCTGAAGTTGGGCACGAATCTTCTGTAGAAGCTGGCCAGTCCGTGGAAGCTCCTTACTTGGCTGATGTTGCTTGGATTGGGCCATTCTTGTATGGCTCGAATCTTTTCTTCATCAACCTGTAGGTCCTGTGAACTTACAACAAAACCTAAAAAGACAAGTTTATCAGTACAAAAGATGCACTTCTTGAGATTGGGATAAAGCTCTTCTTGTCGAAGGGTTTTAAGTACCATCTCAAGATGTGTGAGGTGTTCCCGTAGGCACTTACTGTAAACTAGTATATCATCAAAATAAACCACTATGAGCTTACTGATGTACGCCCTAAGAACTTGGTTCATAAGGCGCATGAAGGTGCTTGGGGCATTAGTCAAGCCAAATGCAATGACTGTCCACTCGTAGAGCCCTTTCTTTGTCTTGAAAGCAGTCTTCCACTCATCACCCTCTTTCATTCTGACCTGGTTGTATCCACTCTTTAGGTCTATCTTGGAGAATACCGTGGCTCCACTCAGTTCATCTAGCATGTCGTCCAGTCATGGTATAGGATGCCGGTACTTGAGTGTGATGTTGTTGACTGCTCGGCAGTCTACGCACATTCGCCAAGTCCCATCCTTCTTGGGTACTAGCAGCACTAGTACAGCACATGGACTGAGGCTTTCTCGAACATAGCCTTTCTCTAGGAGCTCATTAACCTGCTTCTCAAGCTCCTTGGATTCCTGTGTACTCATCCGGTAGGCTGGTCGATTGGGTATGGCTGCTCTGAGCATGAGGTCGATCTGGTGCTCTATGCCGCATAGGGGAGGCAAGCCTGCTGATATCTCTTCACGGAATACATCCTGGAATTTGTCGAGGAGGGCTGCTACTTCAGAAGGTAGCTCTACCTGTTCTTTCTCTACATTCAAAACCTCTTTGAAAACCATTAGTAACATTAAGTCCTTTGAGGCTAAAGCTCTCCGGACATGACTCGGTTAAATGAGAAAGTTAGATTTAATGAGTTTCTTTTCCTTACTCATTTGCTGTTGTATCTCATGTACCTGGGCAGCTGTGAGAGGAGCTAGGCTGACCTTTCTCTTATCGTGCACAAATGTGTAGAGATTGGTTCGGCCATCATGTCTTGTCTCCTTGTAAAACTGCCATGGCGTTCCTAGCAGATGATGGCCATCTTGCATAGGTACTACACACAGACTACCTGGTCCTGGTATCTGCCCACACTGAATGGCACGGTTACTTGCTCATGGATCTTGAGCTCCACCTTGTCATCTAGCCATCTCAGTGTATATGGCCGGGGGTGCCTTGTTTTCTCTAGACCTAGCTTATCAACCATATATTCACTAGCCACATTAGTGCAACAACCACCATCTATGATGAGGTTACATACCTTGCCCTTGATGGTGCACCGGCTGTGGAAGATGTTCTCTCTTTGAATGGTCTCGGAGGGGTCTACCATTGCACTAAGGATACGTCTAGTGACCAGCACTTCCCCCGCATCAGGGTACTCAATGTCACCGTATTCTCCTTCTGGTTCAAAGTCCTCTTCATCTTGAGACTCATACTCTCCAGCTTCCGTGATCAGGAAGACTCGGTTGTTTGGGCATTCCCATGAGATATGACCGCGACCCCTATACTTAAAACAAGTGATGTCACGTGATTTCTGAGGGTTAGAAGACTTACTAGGCTCTTTCTGGTTATGGGTTTGCTCAGGAGGCTTGCTCTTGAACCGTGATTCGATTTCTACACTCTTTCCCTTGTCTACGGGCTTCGTGCCAATGCTTGGTGCCCAAGGTGTCTTAGGCTTGCTGCGTAGGTCTTGGCTCTTACGCCTGATGTGCTGCTCATCCTGGACAGAGAAGTGGAACAAGTCCTTGAAAACGTTGTAGATTTGTCTCTCCACTTTTCGGCTGATCCTCTCTTGCAATCCATCCAAAAATTGAGCCATCAATGCCTCCTCATCTTCATTAAGCTGCAGCCTGTTCCTTAGCCTTTCAAACTCTTTGTAGTACTCCTCTACTGACCTTATGCCCTGTTTAAGAGTACAAAAATGTCGTTGCAAATCCCTATGGAAATAAGGTGGGACAAACCTTTGCCTCATGATGTCCTTCATGTCGACCCAAGAGTCTACGGGCCTCAATCTCCTTCTCCTACGGTCAGAAGCCTCACGATCCCACCAGATGAGGGCATTATCCGTGAGTTGTGCTACTGCCATGGAGACTCTGCTAGGGCCTGGTTGGTTGTAATGGTCAAAGATGTGATCCATCCTTCTCTCCCAATCTAGATAGGCCTCGGGGTCTACTTTTCCTGCAAAATAGGAGGTGTTAGCTTGACATCATGACTGTTTACCCGATTTTAGGCGTAGTCATCTCCATCTTCATGATGTCTAGGGGGCATCCTTGGTCTCTGGTGATGATCATAGGGCTCGTAGCCATTGCCCTTTGCTTCTGGTTGCCACGGAGGTCCTCTCGGCCTAGGGTGATAGCCGTGAGGCTGTGGGTCCTCATCTCCATCCGGCTGGGCTCCTCATGTTCTGGTCCTGTCCTAGGGTGATCAGGACCTTCAGCAGGGTCTTGGTCAGCCCTCACGTGTCTTATGGCCTGGAATCTCACCGGCCTCTCCACGCGCTCCAGCCTCTCGCAGATTGATGCGAGTTGTGTTTGGAGGGTGGTGAACATGGCCATCATGGCCTCGGTTGCTTCTTGATTTCCTTCAGCCATCGTGTGCTACAAGAAGAAAAACATGTTAATTTGCTCTTAAAATTTATTAGGAGAGTTTTTTTTATAGTAGAAGAGGCAAACAGAAGAAAAGGAAAATTTGAGAAAAGGGAAAGAGTAGAAAAAAGGAAACTTTCTAACAATTAATGCGCAAATCTCCTAGATCTTTTTTTGTTTGATTTTCTTGGTAGTTTTCAATTTTTTTAATTTTGATTTAACTTAATTAATAATGGAAATTATGCTTAACCAAAAAGGAAAAACCGAAGTTTCAATGCAAAGAATGAATCTAAACCCTAGTGATGCCCATAGGAGCTAGATGCACTCAGTTTGAGTTCTAGATGTTATTTTCTGATTTTTTTTTGAATGAGATTTAAACTAATGCACTAATTGGAATTAAGACTAATGAAAGGATAGAAACAACCTGGTTTTAGGAGCTTAAGCTCTGATACCAAAATGATACAAGCCTTGAATCATGGCTGTAACACACGTGGACTGGTTGGAGAAGATTAGGCGAGGAACTCGGCCTTAGGCTTCTGTATGGGGGTTTTCTGGTGGGTATTGGATGGAGAGGTGAAGTGAATCACACGAGGGGTGATGAACCTCGTGATAAATCACAACTTAGAAGCTAGGAGGGCTGGTCTCGACTAGGGTTCAAAGCGCAAGAGCTTTAGGAGAAAAACTCTTAGGAAAAAGTTCTATCTTTATTGATATCAAAAGTTGTCGAACTACACTGTTGAAGGAGCCTTATTAATATGCTCGGCAGCCTTGAACTTATAGGGTTGACTCAAATTAAAAATGGAAAAGCTTCAAAAGTGCACAAGGAAAATTACAAAAAGGAAACAACCGAAAAAAGACAACTACCTAAATTGTTCTTGACTCAAAAACGTAAAACTTACTATTCCTACCCTGCTGAACAGAAAAGGCAAGTATATAATTGAAAAGTTACCATTCTTACCTTTCGGCCAAGAAATGGAAGGTGGCCGACCTTGTGGCATGCACACGCCTAGCTCCTAGTCTTCGAGTTTGAGTAGGGTTATGAATTGTTGGGCCCTGACCTCCTTTGCCACGAAATCCCAAGTCTCTAGAGTCCTTTGTAATGTTGAGAAGCGTTTGGACTCTTCCTTGTACTCTTGGCCCAATGCTCCTTGTCGATGAACTTCTAGGAGCTTGTCAACCCACAAACTGAACTTGTGGAAGAGTGCCCTTATTCTGCTCCTTATCATTGCTCCTGGTGGCACCACTGGTGTAGAGACTTTATCCAGGTTTATGCCTTGAAGCTGGTAGCTTAGTTGATCCGAACTTCCTTGTGTAGATGTGGAAATGGTGGTGCAATCGGCTGGATTGGCTGGATGGTGCGATGAGCTGGCCGAGTTGTCCTCAGAGCCGGCCAGATCATTTTGTGAGCCGGCGGTGTCACCAGTTGGGCTGGCGGTGTTGTTCATGTCGCCACAAGTTGGGCCGGAGGTTTGGGCCTCATCACCGGAAAAGTTGGCTGGTCCGGCCCGGCAGATCATAGGGCCGACAGTACCGCTTAGGCCGACAATACCGCTTGGGCCGGCAGACGCGCCAAATGACCTGGCTGTCTCGGGCAAGCATTCTGATATGCCATTCTGGTCCTCTGGCCGGCCAGACGATCTGATGCCCTCATCACTTTGTCATAGCTATTTTAGTCTTAATATTTGTCACACTATAGAAAATTGAGCGAGCTTAATGTGGGCATTGGATCCGTGTCATTCTGAGCTTTGAATCAATAATTACGGGCAATTTCTTGCGGACATGTCAAGATGACCGACTAGTTAAAATGATCATTCTAAACTAATAATTGGTGCTCATTGAGTAAATGCTTATTAAAGAAGCATAACGCATGGCATCAAGCAGTTTGGGATAGATTGGATTGCTTGGAGGCTTTGTCGTAGCTATTTCAGTCTTAAATTTTGTGAAACTATAGAAAAATGAGCTAGCTTAACGTAGTCAATTGATTCATGTCATTCTGTGCTCTGAATTAAAGTTACTTACGATTTCGTGTGCACATGTCAAGTTGACCGACTAGTTGAAATGATCATTATAAACTGATCATTAGTGCTCATTGAGTAAAGGCTTATTAATGAAGCATAATGCATGGGATGAAGCATATTGTGATTGAGTGGATTACTTGGAGGCTTTGTAATAGCTATTTCAGTCTTAAATTTTTCCAAAATATAGGAAATTGAGTTAGCTAAACGTGATCGTTGGATTCGTGTCTTTCGGAGCTCTGAATCAAAAGTTAGAGACGATTTAGTGCAGAGATGTCAAGCTGATCGCCCAGCTAAAATGATCATTCTAAACTGATCACTGGTGCTCATTGAGTAAAGGCTTACTAATCAAGCATAATGGATGGAATCACACAGTTTGCGATAGATTCAATTACTTGGAAGCTTTGTCGTAGCTATTTCAGTCTTAAATTTTGTCACACTATAGAAAAATGAGCTAGATTAACGTGGACATTTGATTCATGTCATTTTGAGCTCTGAAGTAAAGTTATAAAAGATTTCATGCGGACATCTCAAGTTGACCGGCAAGTTGAAATGATCATTCTAAACTGATCACTGGGGCTCATTGAGTAAAAGCTTATTAATCAAGCATAATGCATGGCATCAAGCAGATTGTTATAGATTAGATTAGTTGGAGGCTTTGTAATAGCTATTTATGTCTTAAATTTTTTCAAAATATAGGAAACTGAGTTAGCTAAACGTGGGCGTTGGATTCGTGTCTTTCGGAGCTCTGAGTCAAAAGTTAGAGACGATTTAGTGAAGAAATATCAAGCTGATCGCCCAGTTAAAATGATCATTCTAAACTTATCATTGGTGCTCATTGTGTAAATGATTACTATTCAAGCATAATGCATGGCATCACACTGTTTGCGATAGATTCAATTACTTGGAAGCTTTGTCGTAGCTATTTCAGTCTTAAATTTTGTCACACTATAGAAAATGAGCTAGCTTAACGTAGGCATTTTGTTTGTGTCATTTTGAGCTCAGAATTAAAAGTTACAGAAGATTTCATGCGGACATGTCAAGTTGATTGGCTAGTTGAAATGATTATTCTAAACTGATCACTGGGGCTCACTGAGTAAAGGCTTATTAATGAAGCATAATGCATGACATCAAACAGATTATGATAGATTAGATTAGTTGGAGGCTTTGTAATAGCTATTTCAGTCTAAATTTTTTTTTTTGAAATATGGGAAATTGAGTTAGCTAAACGTGAGCGTTGGATTCGTGTCATTGTGAGCTCTGAATCAAAAGATATAGAAGGTTTAGTACGGACATGTCAAGTTGATCTGCCAATTAAAATGATCATTCTAAACTGATCATTGGTGCTTATTGAGTAAAGGCTTATTAATGAAGCATAATGCGTGACATCACACAATTTCTGATAGATATAAGTACTTGGAGGCTTTCTTGTGGCTATTTCAGTCTTACATTTTCACACGATATAGAAAATTAATGGCTATTTCAGTCTTACATTTTCACACGTTATAGAAAATTAATGTATTTTAATGTGGCCATTGGATTCATGTAATTCTTAGCTCGGAATCAATTTATATAGACAATTTAGTGCGGACATGTCAAGTTGATCATTGGTGCTCATTCAGTAAAGGCTAATTAATGAAGCATAATGTGTGACATCACACAATTTGTGATAGATTGGATTACTTGGATGCTTTGTCGTAGCTATTTCAATTTAAAAATTTCACACAATATAGAAAATTGAGGTATTTTAATGTGTACATAGGATTCGTGTCATTCTAAACTCTAAATCAATAGTTATAAACGATTTAGTGCAGATATGTCAAGCTGATCGGCCAGTTAAAATGGTCATTCTAAACTGATCATTGGGGCTCATTGAGTAAAGGCTTATTAATCAAGCATAATGCATGGCATCACCCTGTTTGTGATAGATTCAATTACTTGGACGCTTTCTCTTGGCTATTTGAGTCTTAAATTTTTTCACACAATAGAAAATTAAAGGAGCTTAACGTGGGCATTGGATTCGTGTCATTCTTAGCTCTGAATCAATAATTACGGGCGACTTCGTGCGGAAATGTCAAGTTGACCAACTAGTTAAAATGATCATTCTAAACTAATCATTGGTGCTCATTGAGTAAAGGCTTATTAATGATGCATAACGCATGGTATCATGCAATTTGCGATAGATTGGATTACTTGGAGGATTTGTTGTAGCTATTTCAGTTTTCAATTTTTTGACAATATAGAAAATTGAGCGAGCGTAACTTGGGCGTTCGGTTCGTGTCATTCGGAACTCTGAATCGAAAGTTTTAGATGATTTAGTACGGACATGTCAAGCTGATCGGCCAGTTAAAATGATCATTCTTATCGGATCATTGGTCCTCATTGAGTAAAGGCTTACTAATCAAGTATATTGCATGGGATCAAGCTGTTTGCGATAGATTCAATTATCTGGAAGCTCTTTCGTACCTATTTCAGTCTTAAATTTTGTCACACTATAGAAAAATGAGCTAGCTTAACGTGGGCATTTGATTTGTCTCATTCTGAGCTATAAATTAAAAGTTGCAGACGATTTCGTGCGGCCATGTCAAGTTGACCAGCTAGTTGAAATGATCATTCAAAACTAATCATTGGTGCTCCTTGAGTAAACTCTTATTAATGAAGCATAATGCACAAATTCAAGCAGTTTGCGAGAGATTGGATTACTTGGAGGCTTTATCGTAGCTATTTCAGTCCTAAATTTTCTTCACAACATAGAAAATTGAGCTACGTTATTGTGGGCATTGTATTCGTGTCATTCTGAACTCTCAATCAAAAGTTATACACAATTTAGTGCAGACATGTCAAGCTGCTCGGCCTGTTAAAATGATAATTCTAAACTGATACTTGGTGCTCATTGAGTAAAGGCTTATTAAACAAGCATAATGCATGGCATCAAGCTCTTTGTGAGTTATTCAATTACTTGGAAGCTTTGTCATAGCTATCTCAGTCTTAAATTTTGTCACAGTATAGAAAAATGAGCTAGCTTAACGTGGACATTTCATTCGTGTCATTCCGAGCTCTGAATTAAAAGTTACTGACGAGTTCGTGTGGAAATGCCAAGTTGACGGGCTTGTTGAAATGATTATTCTAAACTTATCATTGGTGCTCATTGAGTAAAGGCTTATTAATGAAGCATAATGCATGGCATCAAGCATTTTGCGATAGAATCGACTACTTGGAGGCTTTATCATAGCTATTTCAGTATGAAATTCTTTCACAATATAGAAAATTGAGCTAGCTAAACGTGGGAGTTGGATTAATGTCATTCTAAGCTAGTAATCAAAAGATACATACGATTTAGTACGGACATATCAAGCACTTTTGAAATGATCATTTTAAACTGATCATTGGTGCTCATTGAGTAAAAAATTATGAATGAAACATAATGCATGGCATCATGCTGTTTGTCTTAGCTATTTAAGTCTTAAAAATTATGAATGAAGCATAATGCATGGCATCAATGCTGTTAAGCAGTTTGCGATAGATTATATTACTTGGAGTCTTTATCATAGCTATTTCAGTCTTAAATTATTCACAATATAGAAAATTAAGCTAGCTTAACGTGAGCATTGGATTCGTGTTATATTGTGCTCCGAATCAAAATTTATAGTGGATTTAGTACGGACATTTCAAGCTGATCGGCAAATTAAAATAATCTTTCTAAACTTATCATTGGTCCTCATTGAGTAAAGACTTATTAATCGGGCATAATGCATGGCATCACACTGTTTGCGATAGATTCCATTACTTGGAGACTTTATAGTTGCTATTTCAGTCTTAAATTTTGTCAAACTATAAAAAACTGAGCTAGATTAATGTGGGCATTCTGATCCCTGAACCAAAAGTTACAGAGGATTTAGGGTGGACATATCAAGTTGATTGTTCAGTTAAAATGATCATGCTAAATTGATCATTGGTGCTCCTTGAGTCAAGGCTTATAAATGAAGCATAATGTCAGGCATCACGCAATTTGGGATAGATTGGATTACTTTCAGGCTTTATCATACCTATTTCTGTGTTAAATTTTGTCACAATATTGAATATTGAACTAGCATAACGTGGGCGTTGGATTCGTGTTGTTTTAAGCATTGAATCAATAGTTATAGACGATGTAGTGTGGACATGTCAAGTTGAATGGCCATTTAAAATTATTATTCTGAACTAATCATTGGTCCTCATTAAGTAAAGGCTTACTAATGAAGCATAATGTGTGGCATCAAACATTTTGCGATAGATTCGATTACCTAGAGGCTTTTCGTAGCTATTTCAGTCTTAAATTTTTGTCAAAATATAGAAAATTGATCTAGTTTAACTTGGGCGTTGGATTCGTGTCATTTTCTAAATTAGAAGTTGTGGACGAATTTGTGCGGAAATGTCAAGTTGATCAGGCGAGTTAAAATGATCATTCTAAACTGATCATTGGTGCTCATTAAGTAAAACTTATAAAAGAAGCATAATGCATGACATCAAGCATTTTGCGATAGATTGGATTACTTGGATGCTTTGTCGTAGCTATTTCAATATTAAATTTTTTCACAATAGAGAAACTGAACTAAATTAACTTGGGTCTTGAATTCGTGTCATTCTGAGCTCAGAATCAAAAGTTTTGGACAATTTAGTGCGGACATGCCAACCTGATCAGCCAGTTAAAATAATCATTCTAAACTGATCATTAGTGCTTATTGAGTAAAGGCTTATTAATGAAGCATAATGCATGGCATCAAGCATTTCTTGATAGATTGGATTACTTGGAGGCTCTCTCGTAGCTATTTCAGTCTTAAATTTTGTCACACTATAGAAAATTGAGCTAGCTTAACGTGGGCATTGGATTCGTGTCATTCTAAGCTTTGAATCAAAAGTTACGGACGATTTAGTGCGTACATGGCAAGTTGATGGGTCTGTTAAAATGATAATTCTAATCTGATCATTCGTGCTCATTGAGCAAAGGCCTATTAATGAAGCATAATATGTGGCATCATGCAGTTTGTGATAAATTCAATTAATTGGAGGCTTTGTCGTAGTTATTTCAGGCTCCAGTTTTGTCACGATATAGAAAATTGAGCTACCTTAACATAGGCATTGGATTCGTGTCATTCTGAGATCTAAATCAAAAGTTACCGAAGATTTTGTGCGGACATGTCAAGTTGACTGGTATTTAAAATGATCATTCTATACTGATCATTGGTGCTCCTTGAGTAATGGCTTATAAATGAAGCATAATGCATGGCTTCATGCGGTTTGGGATAGATTGGATTACTTGGAGGCTTTATCGTAGCTATTTCGGTCTTAAATTTTGTCACAATATAGAGAATTGAGCTAGCTTAACATGGGCATTGGATTCCTGTCATTCTGAGCTCAATCAAAAGTTATGGACGATTTCATGCAGACATATCAAGTTGACCAACGAGTTGAAATGATCATTCTAAACTTATCATTGGTGTTCATTGAGTAAGGCCTTATTAATGAAGTATAATTTATGGCATTAGGCAGTTTTCGATAGATTGGATTATTTGGAGGCTTTTTCGTAGCTATTTCAGTCTTAAACTCTTTCACAATATAGAAATTTGAGCCAGCTTAACGTGAGCGTTGGATTTCGTGTCATTCTGAACTTTGAATCAAAAGTTACGGACGATTTTGTGCGGACATGTCAAGCTGATAGGCTAGTTAAAATGATCGTTCTAAACAGATAGTTAGTGCTCATTGAGTAAAGGCATTTTAGAGAAGCATAATGCATGGCATCAAGAAGTTTCCGATAGATTGAATTACTAGGAGGCTTTATGGCAGTTATTTCAGTTTTAAATTTTGTCACACTATAGAAAATTGAGATAGCTTCACGTGGATATTGGATTCGTGTCATTCCGAGCTCTTAATTAGAATTTATGGACAATTTTGTTCGAACATGTCAAATTGACCGGCTAGCTAAAACGATCATTCAAAACTGATCATTAGTGCTCATTGAGTAAAGGCTAATTAATGAAGCATAATTCATTGCATCAATCAGTTTGCGATAGATTGGTTTACTTGGAGGCTTTGTCGTAGCTATTTCGGTCTTAAATTTTTTACAATATTGAAAATTGATCTAGTTTAACGTGAGCTTTGGATTCATGTTATTCTGACCTCCAAATCAAAACTTATAGACTTAGTGCGGACATGTCTAGTTGATTGGTCAGTAAAAATGATCATTCTAAACTGATCATTGGTGCTCATTGCGTAAAGGCTTATTAATGAAGCATAATGCATGGCATCACACAGTTTGTGATATATTCGATTACTTGAAGGCATTTTCCTAGCTATTTCAGTTTTAAATTTTGTCACAATATACAAAACTAAGATAGCTTAACGTGAGAATTTGATTCGTGTCATTCCGAGCTCTGAATCAAAAGTTACGGACAATTTTGTTCAGACATGTCAAGTTGATCGGTAGTTAAAATGATCATTCTAAACTGATCATTGGTGCTCTTTGAGTAAAGGTTTATAAATGAAGCATAATGCATGGCATCACGAGTTTGAGATAGATTGGATTACTTGGACGATTTGTCGTAGCTATTTCGGTCTTATCTTTTGTCCCAATATAGAAAATTGAACTACCTTAATGTGGGATTTGGATTCGTGTCATTCTGAGCTCTGAATCAAAAGTTAAGGACAATTTTTTGTGTACATGTCAAGCTGATCGGCTAGTTAAAATGATCATTCTAAACTGATCATTAGTGCTCATTGAGTAAAGGCTTATTAATGAAGCATAATGAATGGCATTAAGCAGTGTGCGATAGACTGGATTATTTGAAGGCTTTGATGTAGCTATTTCTCTCCTAAATTTTGTCACACTATATAAAATGGACCTAGCTTAACATGGGTGTTGGATTCATCTCATTCGGAGCTCTGAATCAAAAGTAACGTACGCTTTTGTGCAGACATGTCAAGTTGATCGGCGAGTTAAAATGATCATCCTAAACTGATCATTGGTGCTCATTGAGTAAAGGCTTATCAATGAAGCATAATGCATGGCATCACACTGTTTACGATAGATTCGATTACATGGAGGCTTTGTCATAGCTATTTAAGCCTAAAATTTTGTCACAATATAGAAATTTTGCTAGGTTATTGTGGGCATTCGATTTGCATCATTTTAAGCTCTGAATCAAAAGTTACTGACGATTTTATGCGGGTATGTCATTGTCAGTATTATCATCGATCTCTTTGATTGTTTGCTCCTCAGATTTAGGCTGGATATTGTTATTATGTTGTTGAGATTTGTCAAATTTGGCAGGAGTCATCTTATCACAAGTGGTTTTGTTGTCATTTGATCGACGAAATGAATCTTGGATCCAGCGCCGATTCATGACTAGTTCCCGTGAACGATTCTTAACTTGTTTGCAGCAAACACCTAGCTTCTCAACTTCAAAACCTTGTTCGGAGAACAAAGTTTCTAGGAATTCATTAGAAAAGTAGAATGCGCGCTGCAATCATACAGACAGTATAATCATCACAGTTCTACCAAAAAAAGAGAAATGTTCCAGAAAACAAATAGCATTCGAAAAGCATAAGCACGAAACTACTTACAGTGCCATCACCTCTGACATAAAAGTTCTCACTGATTTTCTGATCCTTCACAGAAAACCTTTCCTGTTTATCAAACACTAAAACACATAAGGGGTAACAACCATGGCTTCATATTTTAAAGCATGTAAATCAGAGAGAATCCATCTAAAAATACTAAATCTCCTAAGAACTTATTGGTCTTCCAAAAGACAAGCCAGAAAACAATTTTTATAAAATGAAAGCATGTTCAAAAGACTCAATTCAAGTGCATCGAAATGGACATTCATATGGCCTCTTGATGTACTAATCAGCATTTTTAGTGAGATTACAATTGCACCACCAGGACTTTGGAAGTAATGCTCTTAATCAAGCATTTTGCGATAGATTGTATTACTTGGAGGCTTTTATGTAGCTATTTGAGTCTTAAAATTTTTCACCATATAGAAAATTGAGCTAGCTTAACGTGGGCGTTGGATTCGTGTCATTCTGAGCTCTGAATCAAAAGTTACAGACGATTTATTGTGGAGATGTTAATCTGATCGGCCTGTTAAAATGATCATTCTAAACTGATCATTGGTGCTCATTGAGTAAAGGCTTATCAATGCACCATAATGCATGGCATCACGCTGTTTACGATAGATTCGATTACATCGAAACTTTGTCGTAGATATTTAAGTCTTAAATTTTGTCACAATATAGAACATTTAGCTAGCTTAACGTGGGCGTTGGATTTGTGTGATTCTGAGCTCCTAATAAAAAATTAAGGATGATTTTGTGCGGACATGTAAAGTTGATTGGAGAGTTAAAATGATCATTCTAAACTGATCATTGGTGCTCATTGAGTAAAGGCTTATTAATGAAGCGTAGTGCATGACATCAAGCAGTTTGTGATAGATTCGATTAGTTAGAGGACTTGTCGTAGCTATTTCAGTCTTAAATTTCGGCACAATATAGAAAATTTAGCTAGCTTAACGTTGGCGTTGGATTCGTGGCATTCAATGCTCTGAATCAAAAGTTACTGACGATTTAGTGCGGACATGTCAGGTTGACCGTCGAATTAAAATGATCATTCTAAGCTGATCATTGGTGCTCATTGAATAAAAGCTTATTAATGAAACATAATGCATGGCATCAAGGAGTTTGCGATAGATTGAATTACTTGGAGGCTTTTTCGTAGCTATTTCAGTCTTAAATTTTGTAACAATATAGAAGATTTAGCTACCTTAACATGGGAGTTGGATTCGTGTCATTCTAAGCTCTGAAAAAAAAAAGTTACGGAAGATTTTGTGCGGCCATGTCAAGTTTATCGGCGAGTTAAAATGATCATTCTAAACTGATCATTGGTGTCATTCAGTAAAAGCTTATAAATGAAGAATAATGCATGGCATCAAGCATTTTGCAATTGATTGGATTACTTGGAGGCTTTATTGTAGCTATTTAAGTCTTAAATTTTGTCACAATATAGAACATTTAGCTAGGATAACGTGGGTGTTGTATTCTTGTCATTCGGAACTTTGAATCAAAAGTTACGGACGATTTTGTGCGCACATGTTAAGTTGATCAGCAAGTTAAAATGATAATTCTAAACTGATCATTAGTGCTCATTGAGTAAAGGTTTATTAATGAATCATAATGCATGACATCAAGTAGTTTGTGATAGATTCGATTACTTGAAGGCATTGTTGTAGCTATTTCAGTCTTAAATTTTATCACAATATAGAAAATTTAGCTACCTTAACGTCAGCATTGGATTTGTGGCATTCTAAGCTTAGAATCAAAAGTTACATATGATTTAGTGCAGACATGTCAAGTTGACCGGCGAGATAAAATGATAATTCTAAACTGATCAGTGGTGCTCATTGAGTAAAAGATTTTTAATGAAGCATAACGCATGGCATCAAGCTGTTGGAGATAGACTGGATTACATGGAGGCTATTTCAAACCTATTTCAGTGTTAACTTTTGTCACTCTATAGAAAATTGAGCTAGCTTAACGTGTGCATTGGATTGGTGTCATTCTGAGCTCTGAATCAAAAGTTACGGACGTTTTCGTACGGATATGTCATGTTGACCGGCTAGTTAAAATGATCATTCTAAACTGATCATTGGTGCTCATTGAGTAAAGGCTTATTTATGAATCATAATTCATGGCATCAATCAGTTTTTGATAGATTGGATTACTCGAAGGATTTGTCATAGCTATTTCAGTCTTAAATTTTGTCACACTATAGAAAATGGATCTAACTTAACGGGGTGTTGGATTCGTCTCTTTATGAGCTCAAAATCAGAAGTTGCTGATGATTTTGTGCGGATATGTCAAGTTGATTGGCGAGTTAAAATGATAATTATAAACTGATCATTGGTGCTCATTGAGAAAAACTTATAAATGAAGAATAATGGCATCATGTATTCTGCGATAGATTGGATTACTTGGAGGCTTTATTGTAGCTTTTTAAGTCTTAAATTTTTTTCACAGTATAGAAGAATGAGCTAGCTTAACATGGGCATTATATTTGTGTCATTAGGAGCTTTGGTTCAAAAGTTACGGACGATTTTGTGCGGAAATTTCAAGTTGATCGGCGAGTTAAAATGATCATAGTAACTGATCATTCGTGCTCGTTGAAGAAAAGCTTATAAATTAAGAATAATGCATGGCAACAAGTATTTTCGATAGATTGGATTACTTGGAGGCTTTATCGTAGCTATTTCAGTGTTAAAGTTTTTCACAATATAGAAAATGGACGTAGCTTAACATGGGCGTTGGATTCGTGTCATTTTAAGCTCTGAATCAAAAGTTATAGAGGATTTAGTACAGGCATGTTAGGCTGACCGGCAAGTTAAAGTGATCATTCTAAACTGATCATTGGTGCTCATTGAACAAAAGTTTACAAATAAAACATAATGCATGGTATCCTGCAGTTTGGGATATATTTGATTACTTTGAGGCCTTATCGTAGCTCCTTCAGTCCAAAATGTTGTCACAATAGGGAAAATTGAGCTAGCTTAACGTGGGCATTGGATTCGTGTCATTCTAAGTTTTGAATCAAAAGTTACACACGATTTAGTGCGGACATATCAGTGTATCGGTCAGTTAAAATGATAATTCTAAACTTATCATTGGTTCTCATTAAGTAAAGGCTTATTAATGAAGCATAATGCTTGGAATCTCGCAGTTTGCGATAGATTCGATTACTTGAAGGCTTTGTCGAAGCTATTTTAGTCTTAACTTTTGTCACGACATAAAAATTAAAGCTAGATTAACGTGGATATTGGATTCGTGTCATTCTAAGCTTAGAATCAAAAGTTACGGACGATTTAGTGCGGGTATGTCAAGTTGATCAGAGTTAAAATGATCATTCTAAACTGATCATTGCTTCTCACTAAGTAAAAGCTTGTAAACGAAGAATAATACATGGCATCAAGCATTTTTTCGATAGAATGGATTACTTGAAGGCTTTATCGTACCTGTATTTAAGTCCTAAATTTTTTCACAATAAAGAAAATTAAGCTATCTTAATATGGGTGTTTGATTTGTGTCATTCTGAGCTTTGAATCAAAAGTTAGAAACGATTTTAAGCTGATCGGCCAGTCAAAGTGATCATCCTAAACTGATTATTGGTGCTAATTTTGTAGAAACTAATTGATGAAGCATAATGCATGGCATCACGCTGTTAGCGATAGATTCTATTACATGGAGGCTTTGTTGTAGCTATTTAAGTCTTAAATTTTGTAACAATATAGACCATGTAGCTACATTAACATGGGCGTTGGATTCGTGTCATTCTGAGCTCTGAATAAAAAGTTACGGACGATTTTCTGCAGCCATGTCAAGTTTATCGGCGAGTTAGAATGATTATTCTTAACTGATCATTGGTGTCATTCAGTAAAAGCTTATAAATGAAGAATAATACATGACATCAAGCACTTTGCCATTGATTGGATTACTTGGAGGCTTTATTGTAGCTATTTAAGTCTTAAATTTTCTCACAATATAGAACATTTACCTAGCATAACGTGGGTGTTGGATTCGTGTCATTCGGAGCTTTGAATCAAAATTTACGGACGATTTTGTGCGGACATGTCAAGTTGATCAGCAAGTTAAAATGATAATTCTAAACTGATCATTGGTGCTCAATGAGTAAATGCTTATTAACGATTCATACTGCATGCCATCAAGCAGTTTGCAATGGATTCGATTACTTGAAGGCATTTTTGTAGCTATTTCAGTCTTAAATTTTGTCACAACATAGAAAATTTAGCTAACTTAACGTCGGCGTTGGATTTGTGGCATTCTGAGCTCTGAATCAAAAGTTACATACGATTTATTGGGGACATGTCAAGTTGACCGGCGAGTTAAATGATAATTCTAAACTGATCAGTGGTGCTGACTGAGTAAAAGCTTATTAATGAAGCATAACGCATGGCATCAAGCAGTTGGAGATAGACAGGGTTACATGGAGGATTTGTCAAAGCTATTTCAGTGTTAACTTTTGTCACTCTATAGAAAATTGAGCTAGCTTAACGTGTGCATTGGATTGGTGTCATTCTGAGCTCTAAATCAAAAGATACGGACGATTTCGTGCGGATATGTTAAGTTGACCGGCTAGTTAAAATGATCATTCTAAACTGATCATTGGTGCTAATTGAGTAAAGGCTTATTAATGAATCATAATTCATGGCATCAATCAGTTTGTGATAGATTGGATTACTCGAAGGCTTTGTCATAGCTATTTTAGTCTTAAATTTTGTCACACTTTAGAAAATGGAGCTTGCTTAACGTGGGTGTTGGATTCATCTCATTATGAGCTCTGAATCAAAAGTAACTGACGATTTTATGTGGATATGTTAAGTTGATAGGCGAGTGAAAATGATAATTCCAAACTGATCATTGGTGCTCATTGAGTAAAAGCTTATAAATGAATAATAATGCGTGGCATCATGCATTTTGCGATAGATTCGATTACGTGGAGGATTTATTATAGCTTTTTAAGTCTTAAATTTTTTTCACAATATAGAAGATTGAGCTAACTTAACGTGAGCATTATAATCGTGTCATTAGGAGCTCAGAATCAAAAGTTACGGACAATTTTTTGTGGCAATTTCAAGTTGATCGGCGTGTTAAAATGATCATTGTAACTGATCATTTGTGCTCATTGTAGAAAAGCTTATAAATGAAAAATAATGCATGGCAACAAGTATTTTTGATTGATTGGATTACTTGGAGGCTTTATCGTAGCTATTTGAGTGCTAAAATTTTTCAGAATATAGAAAATTGACCTAGCTTAACATGGGCATGTATTTGTGTCATTATAAGCTCTGAATCAAAAGTTACAGAAGATTTAATGCGCACATGTTAGACTGACCGGCCAGTTAAAATGATCATTCTTAACTGATCATTGGTGCTCATTGAACAAAAGTTTACAAATGAAGCATAATGCATGGTATCACGCAGTTTGGGATGTATTGGATTACTTTGAGGCCTTGTCGTAGCTACTTCAATCCAAAATATTGTCACAATATGAAAAATTGAGCTAGCTTAACATGGGCGTTGGATCGTGTCATTCTAGGTTTTGAATCAAAAGTTACACACGATTTAGTGCGGACATGTCAAGTATATCGATCAGTTAAAATGATCATTCTAAACCTATCATTGGTTCTCATTAAGTAAAGGCTTACTAATGAGGCATAATCCTTGGGGTCTCGCAGTTTGCGATAGATTCGATTACTTGAAAGCTTTGTCGTAGCTATTTTAGTCTTAACTTTTGTCACAACATAAAAATAAAGCTAGATTAACGTGGGCACTGGATTCGTGTCATTCTATGCTCAGAATCAAAATTTACGGACGATTTTGTGCGGGTATGTGAAGTTGATCAGAGAGTTAAAATGATCATTATAAACTGATCATTGCTTCTCATTGAGTTAAAGCTGATAAATGAAGAATAATGCATGGCATCGAGCATTTTTTCGATAGAATGGATTACTTGGAGACTTTATCGTACCTATGTTTCAATCTTAAATTTTTTCATAATAAAGAAAATTAAGCTAGTTTAATGTGGGCGTTTGATTTGGATCATTCTGAGCTTTGAATCAAAAGTTTCAAACGATTTTAAGCTGATTGGACAGTTAAAGTGATCATCCTAAACTGATTATTGGTGCTAATTTTGTAAAAACTTATTAATGAAGCATAATGCATGGCATCACGCTGTTTGCGATAGAGTCGATTACATGGAGGCTTTGTCGTAACTATTTAAGTTTTAAATTTTGTAACAATATAGAACATTTTGCTAGCTTAACGTGGGTGTTGGATTCTTGTCATTCTGAGCTCTGAATGAAATGTTAGGGACGATTTTGTGAGGAAATGATTATTCTAAACTGATGATTGGTGCTCATTCAGCAAAAGATGATAAATGAAGAATAATGCATGGGATCAACCATTTTGTGATTGATTGGATTACTTGGAGGGTTTATTGTAGCCATTTAAGTCTTAAATTTTGTCACAATATTAAACATTTAGCTAGCTTAACGTGGGCGTTGGACTCGTGTCATTCTGAGCTATGTATCCAAAGTAACGTACGATTTTGTGCGGACATGTCAAGTTGATCGGCGAGTTAAAATGATAATTCTAAACAGATCATTGCTGCTCATTCAGTAAAAGATTATATGGAGCTAGCATAATGTATGGCATCAAGCAGTTTGAGATAGATTGGATTACATTGAGGCTTTGTCAAAGCTATTTCAGTCTTAAATTTTGCCACACTATAGAAAATTGAGCTAGCTTAACGTCCGCATTGGATTCTTGTCATTCTGAGCTCTGAATCAAAAGTGACGAAAAATTTTGTGCAGATATTTCAAGTTGACCGGCTAGTTAAAATGATCATTCTAAGCTGATCATTGGTGCTCATTGAGTAAAAGCTTATTAATGAAGCATAATTCATGGCATCAAGCAGTTTGCGATAGATTGGAAAACTGGAAGGCTTTGTTATAGCTATTTCAGTCTTAAAGTTTGTGACACTATAGAAATTGGAGCTAGTTTAATGTGGGCGTTGGATTCATCTCATTCTGAACTATGAATAAAAAGTTACTGATGATTTTGTGCGTACATGTCAAGTTGATCGCCGAGTTAAAATGATTATTCTAAACTGATCATTGGTGCTCATTGAGTTAATGCTTATAAATGAAGAATAATGCATCGCATCATGCATTTTTCGATAGATTGGATTACTTGGAGGCTTTATTGTAGCTATTTTTTCATCTTAAATTTTTTCACAATATATAATATTGAACTAGCTTAACGTGGGCATTGGATTCGTGTCATTCTAAGATATGAATCAAAAGTTACGGACGATTTTGTGTTGACATGTCAAGTTGATCGGTGAGTTAAAATGATCATTCTAAACTGATCATTGGTGCTCATTGAGTAAAGGCTTATTAATGAATCATAGTGTGTGACATCATGTAGTTTGCGATAGATTCGATTACTTAGATGCATTGTCGTAGCTATTTAATTTTTACATTTTGCCGCAATATAGAAAATCTAGCTAGCTTAACGTGGGCATTGGATTCGTGTCATTCTGAGCTCTTAATCAGAAGTTATGGGCGATTTTGTGTGGACATGTCAAGTTGATTGGCGAGTTAAAATGAAGTTGATCAGCGAGTTAAAATGATCATTTTAAAATTATTATTCGTGCTCATTGAATAAAAGGTTATAAATGAATAATAATGCATGTGATAGATTGGATTATCTGGAGGATTTATCGTAGCTATTTCAGTGTAAAAGTTTTTCACAATATAAAAAATTGACCTAGCTTAACATGGGCGTTGGATTTGTGTCATTCTGAGCATAGAATCAAAGGTTACGGACGATTTATTGCGGACATGTTAAGCTGACCGGCCAATTAAAATGATCATTCTAAACTGATCATTGGTGCTCATTGAGCAAAAGTTTAGAAATGAAGCATAATGCATGGCATCATATAGTTTGCGATATATTGGATTACTTTGAGGCTTTGTCATGGCTCTTTCAGTCCAAAATGTTGTCATAATATGAAAAATTGAGCTAGCTTAATGTCGGCGTTGGATTTATGTCATTCTAAGCCTTCAATCAAAAGTTACACACGATTTAGTGCGGACATGTCAAGTTGATTGGTCAGTTAAAATGATCATTCTAAACTTATCATTGGTTCTCATTAAATAAAAGCTTATTAATGAAGCATAATGTGTGACATCACACAACTTGCGATAGATTCGATTACTTGAAGGCTTTGTCGGATCTATTTTAGTCTTAACTTTTGTCACTACATAGAAAATAAAGCTAGCTTAACGTGGGTATTGGATTCGTGTCATTCTAAGCTCCGAATCACAAGTTACTGACGATTTTGTGCGGACATGTCAAGTTGATCAGAGAGTTAAAATTATCATTCTAAACTGATCATTGCTTCTCATTGAGTAAAAGCTTATAAATGAAGTATAATCCATGGCATCAAGCATTTTTCGATAGAATGGATTACTTGGAGGCTTTATCGTACCTATATTTCTGTCTTAAATTTTTTCACAAGAAAGAAAATTAAGCTAGCTTAATGTTGGGGTTTGATTTGTGTCATTCTGAGTTTGAATCAAAAGTTACAAACGAGTTTAAGCTGATAGGCAAGTTAAAGTGATCTTCCTAAACTGATTATTGGTGCTCATTTTGTAAAAACTTATTAATGAAGCATAATGCATGGCATCACGCTGTTTGCGATAGATTCGATTACATCGAGGCTTTGTCGTAACTATTTAAGTCTTAAATTTTAACACAATATAGAACATTTTGCTAGCTTAACGTATGCGTTGGATTCGTGTCATTCTGAGCTCGGAATCAAACGTTATGGAAAATTTTGTGCCGACATGTGAAGTTTATCAGCTAGTTAAAATTATCATTCTAAACTGATCATTGGTGGTCTTTGAGGAAAATCTTATAAATGAAGAATAATGCATGACATCAAGGATTTTGCGATAGAATGGATTACTTGGAAACTTTATCGTAGCTCTTCCAGTCTTAAATTTTTTCACAATATAGAACAGAAATTTACAGACAATTTAGTGCCGACATGTCAAGTTGGTCGGTCAGTTAAACAATTTAGTGCGAAGATGTTAAGCTGATCAGCCAGTTAAATGATTATTCTAAACTGATCATTGGTGCCCAATGAGTAAAAGGTTATTAATGAATCATAATGCATGGCATCAACAAGTTTGCGATTGATTGGATTACTTGGAGGCTTTGTCGTAGATATTTCAGTCTTTAAATTTCTCGCAATATAAAACATTTAGCTATCTTTACGTGAGTGTTGATTTTATGTCATTATGAGATCAGACTCAGATGATTTTGTGCGGACATGTTAAGTTGATTGGCGAGTTAAAATGATCATTCTAAACTCATCATTGGTGCTCATTGATTAAAAGCTTATTAATGAAACATAGTGCATGACATCAATCAGTTTGCGATAGATTCGTTTACTTGGAGGATTTGTCGCAACTATTTCAGTCTTAAATTTTGTCACAATATAGAAAATTTAGCACCCTTAACGTCGGCGTTGGATTCGTGACATTCTGAGCTCTAAATCAAAAGTTACAGATGATATAAGGCGCACATATCAAGTTGACCGACGATCATTCTAAACTGATCATTGGTGCCCATTGAATAAAAGCTTATTAATGAAGCATACTGCATGGCATCAAGGAGTTTGCGATTGATTGGATTACTTGGAAGCTTTGTCGTAGCTATTTTAGTCTTTAATTTTGTCGCCCTATAGAGAATTGAGCTAGTTTGACGTTGCCATTGGTTTTGGTGTCATTCTGAGCTCTGAATCAAAAATTACAGGCGATATAGGGCAGACATGTCAAGTTGATCGGTTAGTTAAAATGATCATTCTAAACTCATCCTTGGTGGTCATTGAGTAAAGGCTTATTAATGAAGCATAATGCGTGGCATCACGCAGTTTGCGATATATTCTATTACTTGGAGATTTTGTCGTAGTTATTTCAGTGTTACATTTTGTCACAATATAGAAAATGGAGCTAGCGTAACGTGTGCATTGGATTCGTGTCATTCTAAGCTTTGAATCAAATGTTACGGACAATTTTTTTTCGGATATGTCAAGTTGATTGGTGAGTTAAAATGATCATTATAAACTGATCATCTGTGCTCATCGAGTAAATGCTTATAAATGAATAATAATGCATGACATCAAGGATTTTGTGAATGATTGGATTACTTGGCTTTATCGTGCTATTTCAGTCTGAAATTTTCTCACAATATAAGAAATTGAGCTAGGTTGCGTTCGATTCGGCTCATTATGAGCTTTGAATCAAAAGTTACTGATGATTTTGTGCGAATATGTCAAGTTGATCGGCAAGTAAGAGCTTATAAATGAATATAATGCAGTTTGCGATAGATTGTACTACCTCCAGGCTTTATTGAAGCTATTTAAGTCTTAAATTTTGTCAAAATATGGAACATTTAGCAATCTTAACGTGGGCGTCGGATTCGTGTCATTCTGATCTTTGAATCAAAAGTTACAGACGATTTTGTGCGAACATGTCAAGTTGGTCGGCGAGTTAAAATGATCATTCTAAACTGACCATTGGTGCTCATTAAGTAAAGGCATACTAATGAATCATAGTGTGTGACATCAAGCAGTTTGAGATAGATTTGATTACTTGGAGGCATTGTCGTAGCTATTTGAGTCTTACATTTTGTCACAAAATAAAAAAATTAGCTAGCTTAATGTCGGTGTTGGATTTCTGGCATTCTGAGCTATGAATCAAAAGTTACAGATGACTTACAGCAGACATGTCAAGTCGACCGGCGAGTTGAAATGATAATTCTAAACTGATCAGTGGTGCTCACTGAGTAAAAGCTTATTAATGAAGCATAATGCATGGTATCAAGAAGTTTGAGATAGATTGGATTACTTGGAGGCTTCGTCAAAGCTATTTCAGTCTGAAATATTGTCATAGTATAGAAAATTGAGCTAGCTTAACATGGGCATCGGATTTGTGTCAATGTGAGCTCTGAATCAAAAGTTCTGGAAGATTTCGTGCGGATATGTCAAGTTGACTGGCCAGTTAAAGTGATATTTCTAAACTGATTATTGGTGCTCAGTGAGTAACGGCTTATTAATGAAACATAATTCATGGCATCAAGCAGTTTGCGATAAATTGGATTACTCGAAGGCTTTGTCATAGCTATTTCAGTCTTAAATTTTGTCACACTATAGAAAATGGAGCTAGCTTAACGTGGGCATTGAGTAAAACCTTATGAATGAAAAATAATGCATGGCATCATGCATTTTGCGATAGATTAGATTAATTGGAGACTTTATTGTAGTTATTTAAGTCTTAAGATTTTTTCACAATATAGAAAATTAAGCAAGCTTAACGTGGGCGTTGGATTCGTCTCATTCTGAGCTATGAATAAAAAGTTACTAAAGACTTTGTGCAGACATGTCAAGTTGATCAGAGAGTTAAAATGATAATTCTAAATTGATCATTGGTGCTCATTGAGTAAAAGATTATAAATGAAGAATAATGCAAGACATCATGTATTTTCCTATTGATTTGATTACTTGGAGGCTTTATTGTAGCTATTTAAGTCTCAAATTTCTTCACAATATAGAAAATTGAGGTAGCTTAACGTGGACATTGGATTAGTGTCATTCTGAGCATTTATTCAAAAATGACGGATGATTTTGGGTGGACATGTCAAGTTGGTTGGC